>JAPYZL010086489.1:0-16657 GCA_030522825.1 Platygaster orseoliae
GGAATATGTGATTGAGGAGGACAAACAATGGGTTACCTGACTGATTAACGCAACAATCGCCCCGGTATTTTTTTTTTTTTTTTTCATTTCCCGCCAGTGCGGCTTTTCCCGAACTTCGCGCGGCATTAGCAGAGTATATAGGCGTAGATATTTACTCTTACTTTCCTAAACACCCATGATGCGTTGTTTTTTTGTTGTTTTTAACTTTTTTACTTGTTTACGGTTGTTGGCGTCCGGTTCAATCCGGTTGTTTACATCTTGTTTCCTGTGAGGTTATGGCGCAAAATCTCGCAGATTCGATCAAATTCGATTATAGCTCCGCCGCCACAATCGAGAAATACAATATGGTCGCCGCGGGAAATATGAAATTTACATTTTTTACATACATATGTTAAGTTAAGTTAAGTTAAGTTAAGTTTCGAATTCTCCGCGGCGGCCATATTGGATTTATTGAATGTGACGAAGGAAGATTCAGCCATACCCGCTATACCCACATCGATAAGCAGGGCTGCCATGTTGTATCGACACAGCTGATCACAACGTGGGAGAAGTACGGTTTAGCGTGAGAGAAGAACTTTCACGTTAACAGTCAGGTAATTCATCATTTCTCTCACTCTTAACAGAGGTCCGAAATAACATATTCCTTGCGGGAGTTGAATAATATACTATTATAGACACTCTAAAAAATTTCTGATATTTCAAGATGCAGAAAAATCAGAGCACGACTTGAAATTTAAATATTATTTTGAATTAAGTCGATGATCAAACTTATTTTCAAACAAGCAAGTCTTGATTTAAAAATGATAATTATGATAAATCTTTTCAATTTAAACACTAAAATTTAATATTTGAATTTTTTAGTCGTGCTTTGATTTTGTTGCATCTTAAAACAAGATAAAATTTTGAGAATACATTAAAAATATAATAATTGACGATCTGATCGATTTTTATGTAAAATGAAACCTGACGAATATTGTTTTTAACTACGGAAACAATATTCAAGTGAAAAAAAGTTGACATTAATCTAATTTCTCTTTATCATTAGTGAAAATGAGGATTAAAAATCAAATATCGATATTATTTAAAGTAAGGATCATTAAAACCAACAGTTATCCTACATGTACATCTTATCAAATATTCGCTAATTCTATTCTAAAGATAACCGATGACAACAATACTGATAGTTCTGTAATTTTCATGAAATTTCTCCTAATAATAGATTTTCACCAGCAAACTTATTTTTCATTAATTTAGTTGTTTTTCTTCATAAATAAGAAAAATATCACTAACAAAATCGTTTCAATTACACTAGTTTACATAAAAAACCTACCTGTGTTTTCTACGCTAATTTAATTACGAAAATATTAATAATTTTTTTTCCATAGAAGCGTTATTGAAATATTTGCAGAAAACGTGTTTTTCTCATTTATTACAAGAAACATCAAGAACGATCGATTTTATAACCATGAAATTTATTTAATTGGAAATAAATAATTCTAAGCTTTACGGTGATCAACTGTTTTTATCGATCGGAATAGCAGTTGTCAAGTTACAGCCACTGAAAGTGAAAAAAGTGCGTTTTCAAGGATAAGTAATTTTTTGAAAAGCACTTTTTTTGTTTCAGTGACTGTTATTGAAAAACCAAAACTCAAAATCAAACATGATATTTGAGTCTGAAATTTAACCAATAAACGCACGAAATTTTCAGGATATTTTTCTGAATCAAAAAGTCCTTTGCCTCTTCTCATAAAACTCAAAATCAAAAAAGATATTCTAGTTGAAAGTTTGAACCAATCAAATTTTGCAGATTTCAAACTTGGATATCTTTTTTAATTTTGAGTTTTTTGAAAAACTGCAAAGGATTTTTCTACTCAGAAAAATTTGCAGAAAATTTTGGTAAATTTTGGTCCGTGGTTTTTATCCCCACTCCTCGTAATAACGTGTTTATTAGTTAAATTTGAAATATCTTTTTTGATTTCGAGTTTTGCGGAAAATGGCAAAGGAAAAATTGTCTTAGGATTTCACAAACTACAAACTCCTAAAATAATTATTGAAATATTGAAACACATTTTTTGCAGATATTATGACAATGCTTCTTTGGAAAAAGAAGTTATTGATATTTTCGTATACTCAGCGACCTCAAATTAGTCCCGCAAACACTTTTTTCACTCGGCAGATTTTTCATGTAAACTATTGTTATCTTTGTTCCCTATTTTCTGGCATAAAAGGCTCAGAGATAATACAAAAACACCCTGCACTCTACATGGAAAAAATACCTGGAACGTCTAGTACTCGGTTGAACGTCCGATAATGCCATTGAAGTGATCAGAATGGAGCGCTCGCGTCTGAGGGACACGAATTGCATGGGTGATTAAGGCTCGTTAGAGAGTCGACGATATTTTAATTTCGCGAGCGGTGGCGGCCCAAGCGGCCCGCAACGCTTATTAATTCGCATGCGGCGCTCTGGTAAAGTGAAACGAGAGATGAGTCCGAGGGAGAGGGCCAAAGAAAGCGGCGTTGGGGTGCGGAAAAACAACCCCTTTGTTGGACTCGTCCCGCGGCTCGTTTTCCGAGCGGTGCAACTGCGCGTACGTGTAAACGCGTATACGTGACTGCATGCAAAGAGAAAGAAGAGGCGAAATGAAATATTACGTGTATGAATTACGCTGATATAATTGTGTTTACAGTATCAAAAGCAGCGCGAGAGGGAATATTTATGGGACGAGTGGGACATGTTTTTCATGGGAGGCCGAGTTTTTCAGTTGGCGCAGCAACCGGAACAAATTTTTCCAATATTTTGGGTTCTTGGATTGTTGGATTATGCAATGTTATTACTGTAAAATAACACTATTGACACTTTCCAGCAAAAACTTATTTAAAAACAAGAATAACGGGTTATTTGTCCCGCGATAAATGAAACGTGAATTTTTAATTAATGCCGGCTCTTTGGTAATCTAATTAAAGCAGTGCCAAACAAAAGCCGAGGAGTTGGAAAAAAAAAGTTGGCCAGTTTCACGGAAGCAACCACGCGGAGCGAGGCCCCGGTTTTTCGAGGGGCAAACTCGGCAGAAATGATTCGGTAGCTTCCGTTGGCTCGTCCGTTTCTGCACTACGTAATTGTAATCAGACTGCGTACGCGCACGAGCTTGCATGCTTGCGAACACGAAAAAGTACTCCAATATCGGGCGAAATTGCTAGATTTTTTCCTGTCTATCGGCGCATTTCGCAGAGAACTCAAAGAGTTGATCAACAAATTGTTTCCAATGTGATAAAATATTTCCTGTCGGCGAATTTTCCGTTCCGGATTTATCGAGTTATCGAGGAATAACTGTAAAACGCGTTTCGGAACATACGCTTGAGCGAAGCGAGGGACAATTCACTTTAGATTCAAAGAGAATACATTCAATTTGCGAAACATCATCAATTACTATTTGAAAGGTCAAAGTAATTTTTACTATCTGTAATGTGGTACTGGAAATATAAAAATTCGAATGATTGAAACTTGATGGTAATTGGTCGCGATATTTTGATGAAACTTTAATGGCTTTACGTCGAAAATGTCAATCGCTGGCGTTGAACTTTTTTGACCTGGAAAATATTATGCGATGTTCATTGCACGATCAAAGCTGGTAGAAAATCTAAACGTTGGGAAATTTTTACGAGGCATAAAATATATTGAAATTCGGTCGGATTTCTTCCTTCTATCATCTGTTTCGAAAACTTATCTGATTGCTGCAATTGCAAAAATATTGTATATTTTTATATTAGATACTAATTATCTCAAAATAAATTTTGAAGATACTGCAAAGTTCTGCAAAATTAAATGAAATTTAAAAAAGACTGAAAATTAATGCTAATTCTTATTTATTAAATAAATTAAAAAATGCCAATAACTGGCTGCAGTTTCATTTTTGCCAATTTGAATTGTACAAACAAAAAGGACGTATTCAAGTTCGATTAAAGATTGATACATGATATTATTGTACGATATGCATATATATGACATTATAAATATGCTATAGATATATGTGTAATATTGATATATTCTATAGATATATTATAATGAAAATTTCGTATGTTCTTTCACTATATGCAGTATATTAGTATAATAAAATACAATATCCATAAACACATATAAAAAAAACAGTATTTAGGCAAACTTTAATAACTGCTCGGATGCGAAAACGTTTTAACATAATCTGCAGTTGCAATGAATGTGAGTACAGATTACATAATCCAAATGCGTTGAATATTCAATGTAAGTGAGCCCGACATGACTCAAGGTGCAGCGCTTCCCCGTGCAAACAAGACTATAGACGTGAATCGCAACTTTATTAAACGGCGTAGTTCTTATCTTCAACTTAATCGTCCTTTCAGATGCCAACTTTTTCATTATTCAGAATGACACAGCCTTTTGCTCGTTGCGCACCCAATAATAACCCGAGTAATTATTCTCAATTGCGGGAAAAGTTTCGTTTCTACCTTCACGTTCGTTTAAACTTTTCATTGCATTGAGTTTTGTTGGAAAGAATATTCTATGTATGATTATTGTGTGAATTTCAAGTCCATCTCTATAACGATTATGTGACGTTTTTCGTATTTTTCAGTATGGTTATTGTACGAGGAATTTGTATTAAAAAATAAGGAAGTAAAGGAGAAAAAAATTTATAATTTTACGTTGATAATGGTTTTATATTTATATTGCTTGAGAAAGGTGGAAAAACTTTTTAAGTAGCATGATTTGGAACTCGACAAGCTTTTATTAACATTTATTGGGCTTCAAGTACAACTCTGAGAAAAACGAAGTGAAAAATTTTTTTAATCTGATAAATTCTTCCGTAAAATTTAACTTACTCACGAAAAATTTAAGCACAATAAAAAAAGTTTTTACGGTTGTATAACCCAGAACAAAGAAAAGAATCTTTTGTCTAAAATTTTAAAATTGAATACACAATAGATTTGAGACTTTTACTTCATCCAGCTAAAATGTAATGTACTAAGGTTTTGAAAATACTGCCAAGTTCTGAAAATTCAATCAAATTTGTAAGAAATACAGTAAATTAAGACTGAAAGTTATTGCCAAATTTAATTTATTTACTAATTTAAAACCTATGATAACCATCATCAAGTTATCCCAAATTCTACCTCGTTTATAATATTTTATGTGAAATCACTTATTACTCAGTTTAAAACAACATAAATTTACACTTTTACATTTTAAACATCGAAGACTGAAGTTTCCAAAGATGAGCAAATTTCAATAAATTCTTTAGTTTATATTTTTTGTCTTTTAATGAGAACTAACATTTTCCGTATTTTTCAAGTGTTGATTACTTTAAATTTTCTTTCTTTGATTCTTCTTGTTTGCAATCTTTCATTTTTCTGTTATTATTACTCGCCACAACATACAGGAAGTCAATTTTTTTAAACAACACTCATGAATATTAAAAAAGCATTCGAAAATCCCAACAAAGTTAGTAAATTTGCTTGTCATTTCCTTGAAACACTGAAAAAATAAATTATTAAAAATGTAGTTTTACAATGTAACGTCTAGAGAAATCAGAACAAATTTCAAGATTATTCCAGAGTTTGAAGTAAGCCAAGCATCACGAATTCACAGAAAAAATTCACTGAAATCTTACAATGATCAAAAATCACTGAAATTCTTGAGAGTGTACTTCATACCAGGAATTTCAGAAATTCTTTCTCATCTTCACAAAATCTGTCCAGTTAAAAAAAAATACCATTATCTGTTTTCAACTTCATGTTCAAAAATGTCAATAATGTAAAGTAAAAAAACAAATGCCAAATGAACCCACCACAGTGAAAAATATCCAAAGCCGCTCCAATAACCACCAGAGTCACTGCGAATTTCCTCTTCTCGCAAGCACAAAAGCACCACTTTACAAAAAGTAAATTCCACTCTCACGTGAATTCTCAATCACTCATTCCCCCCACAAAATCCGCACCAAAAGTCCAAACCGCGAAAATTCAAAACCAGGATAATCGACACAGCATATTAGTCCATTTTTCACCGATAAACTAATAAACACCGAGGAGAACCTCGAGAGCTTTTCCGCGTTTTTCCGGATAAATCGAAGACGGTGCCCGAGCCCGAACGCGGAGCTTTCAGGCCAGAGCGGAGCTTTCGCGCTATCGATTCCACCTCGGAAAAGCTCGCGAGTTTGCACTTTTCTTCGCGGAGCCTCGGAGCTTTATTCCCGGAGCTTTTTCGGAAAGCTTGGGCGGGTTTTCTTTTTCTTGGCCGCCCGCGTGCGATAACGGCACGAGAAGGGCGAATGCACGCGTCGCGCTAACTCAATGGCCCGAATAGGACTGAGAGAGATTTCCGAAGCTCGCCGGAGCCAGTCGAAGCGACGCCGGAAAGCTCGCCCGAGGATTGGCCCGACCGAGCTTTTTCCACCTCCACCTACGATTCCACCCCCGGCCACTTCTTCGGGTTTTGGGTTCTTTGCACCTTGCGGGGGTTGATTTCTTGAACCCTGGCAAGGGTGGGGGGGGGAGGTAAGGGAGCTTTTTTGATGCTTGCGTGCTTTTTTGGCCGCGGGAAGTTGGAGAGAGTGAAAAATAAGGTGCAGTTAGGTGATGAAAAAAGGAGCTAAGTGAGAATAAGCGAGTTTTAATAATTGTGAGAAGGCTATTTTTCATATTTCTAAGTAAGTTTTATTTTATTCTTTATTTAGCAATTGCAAGGCATAAATGGATTAATTGAATTTGAAAAAATTAAAGTAATTCTTGCAACTTGAAGAAATTTCGATAAATTTCAGAGTTTTTGATACTTAACATAGTACTGTGTTTAATATTTGAAAATTTTTTTTTAATTAAAAAAACATGATTCTCAATATCTTCAAAAATTTTATGACATTCAATTAATTTACATATATTCTGAAAATTTCAATCAATGATGTAGATTGTGTTTAGAATCTATTTCTTCAAATGATACTTGAAGTTTTTTATGTGTATCGAAATAAATCTAAAAAACTTAAACAGCATTCAAAAAGTGCAATGATGAAAATGTTATGATTTATTGTTGATTTATGTCACAATGTCACACATTGAATAATTTCAACAATAAAAAAATTGATGTATTACATCAAATTGATATGCATTTCTGTTAAGAGATTGTATTCTTCTTTTTAAGCTCCAGAAGTTCATGATCCAAAATCGAATAAAAAAAAATTAACAATTTTATCAAAATTTTGTCATATTTTTAATTAAAAATGAATTTACATGTTTTTTCAATTATTATTTGTATGTATTAAATAAAAACTTATAGCCTGCAAAAATATCACTTTTTTTCAACATTGTATTCTAACGGTACATTGATAACATTAGTTTTAACAATAATACTTTTTCAAAGTAAACAAAAGCAACAAGTATTTCAAAAATGAATATATTTTTTGCAGAAACATTAATTTGGGTTCTTGCTGAATATTTTAGTTGAAAATTGCAGGCAATTCGACAGGAAAATTAAAAAATTCAAGGATTGTCAATCAATCTGTCAAATTCGAAAAATTTGTAGAGTTTCAAAAGATGCTAATACATACTGTAGATTTTGTTCATTATCATGTTTTTCGAAAGTATGCCTAATATTGCTTTTTTCATGCTTCAATGAAAATTTGAAATACTTTGTAATCGTAAAAAAATTACAAATAATCTGAAAAGGAGAGAATAAATTATAAAAAATTTAGAATATTTTAGAAAGTTGCTATTATATTTGATATAATGCAAGTTTTAAGAAATTAAAAATTTAATGGATCTAGAATGACTAAAAATCTCGAAAAATGGGTTGAATTCCAGGGAACGATAGAAAAACTTTTCAGTTTGTGTTTATTATCATGTTTTTCCAGAATATGCTTGATGAAATTTTTCATCGTTTAATAAAAATCTTGAAAACTTGATAAACATAAAAAAATTGCCAAAAATTCTTATACATTAAACAACTTTGAATCAAATTTTAAATGTTTCGGAAATATTCGGATTAAAATTGAAATCATATGAATTTTTTTAAATTAAAAAATATAAAAAGTATGATAGACCACCTATTATTGTAAAAAAAATTTTTTAATTCTTAGAATTTAAAAAGAATCTTGAAATTCTTCAGATTGTTGAAAATTTTGTAAATTTCCTAAAACACCTTTCCTAATTTAAAAAAAAAATCGTACCAAGACATTCGAATATTTTGAAAATGTCACTAAGTATGCAACAATGAAAAAAAATTGTTAAAATCATCCTTAGAATAATAATTTCTGTGAAAAGCTTGAGAACCAGTTACAAAATTTCTTTCGTCACTGCTCTATGAAGTTCCTAAGGTAATAAGATTCCACAAAACCACACTTTCGTCAACTCAGCTCTGAGAGTGCATTCGTCGCTCCCGGCAAATCTTCTCCATATTCTTCCCTGTTGAAACTTTTGCAACAGATCTCAACATAATGATGTTATAAAGATCCAGCAGCTCTCGCATGAATACATTATCCCGAATCAAACCCACTAACTATGACAAGAGACTAACTGCTTCCGAGCCATAAAGTTCGACATTCGCCGGAATTTCAATTGCTCCTTTATTTTTCCAACTTTGATCAAAGTATTCGATAAATTTGCCATCAAAAACTATCAAGTTCTACGAAAAAAAAAAATGTATTATGAAAATGGAGCGGAACACATTAATGAAAAAATGTACAGTATTTCATAAGATAAAAAACAAGTTGCAACAATACAATTTATTTTCAATTATTGATAGACACACGTATTTTGTAAAACAAAAAACAGTGAGACGCGGAATTTCACATTTACAAGTTATAATGTTTTCCCTACTTGTTAATTCATCGAACGTTTTTCGAGCAATAAAATCTTTTGCCAAGGTTCTGCACAAGCTCCCGTGGGAGTTTTCGCGCCATGTTCCGCAGGAAAAATTGGTCTGGCAGTTCACGTTCGTTTCTGTTCGTGTGGCTCTTTGTTGGGAATCGGAGAACCACATCTTCTCAATTTTTCAGCATTTTCGTTTCTCGCTGGTTCGCAAAAATAGTGATGCGTTTCTATTTAATTTATAATATGACACCATGTGACAAGTTTTCAAAAAACTCTTCTCTCAAAGTGAAAACAAAATTTTTTCAATCAAATTTCTGCCACTGGAAACAAATTCAGAAAACGTTTCGCAAAAAGGAATTATGACAGAGAATATAAAAGTGTTCATTTGGTATGAAAATAAAAAGAATCGAATTCGAAGTTGATAAGAGAACGAGTTGTCTTTTTTACGCCATTAATTTATCTACCTACATTAAAGAATAATTTCCGAATCTCTAATGATAACTCAGAAAACTTCTTTTCTCGGTTCTAAAGTAAAAACTTTAGTTGTCATAAAATTGATTTAAGAATAAGAAGTAGACACAATTTTAGTGAAAAATTAAAGTGACCAAAATTTATTCATAAAAGCAATTAAAAGTGTTTTGAAAAATGCGTATTTTATACAATGTATTTTTCTTGCTGTTCGGTAAGCAATGAAGATATTTTTTTTATGCAATTCTAACCTCAAAGTTTTACATTTGGACGGGCTTTGAAACTAGAATTGCATAAAATATTGTATGCAACTTAGTGCAAATTTCTGGAAACCATTTCCAATTTTCAATTCCCAACAATATGTTACTTGATTTCTTAATCTAAAACTTCAAATTAAATGTTGCCAATGTACAAACAATTTTACTGTGATAAAGTCACTTATTTCTTAATTACACTTGTAATTACAGGTTTTACGATATTCCCAGGAACAGTAGAAAAATCGTTTGAAATAGCGGAAAATTTCCCGTACTATGTGTTTGTTTGGGAATACTTTTTGAATTCCACAGAAAAAGTGGAAATTGGTGGTGCTGCAATAATAAATTCCAGGCTTATTGTTACAACTGCGAATGTTGCATCGAACATTGGAAAAGTAGAAAATGTTTTTATCACAACCGGTTTTTGGATTCCAATGCAGCAGAAGGTGTAACAACTTTTAAAATTCAGGACAGAGTTTTTCATCCAGGATTCAGAACGACGACAGTCACGCGTTATATCGCCATATTGATCGTAAGCATTCCTTTCAGTTTTTGCTTTATTGTGATTATAACACTTATAGTCAGGCAGAAAAAATTATTTACAAAAAATTACTGAATTATTTATTCACTTAAAGGCATAAAAATGCAATACTTGAAATAAATTGAAAAAAGCGTCAAATCATTTACAAAAAAATCATGATATATTTTAAAGAAAAATGGCTGAAAATTTCGATACAAATGAAATTATGAAAATACACTTCACTTGGTGTGATGAAATGGAGTTCAAAAGTCAAAACTATTGCATTGTTGCAAAACTGTTGAGTTTCGTAATTGAAAATAGGATATAACTTATTATAAAGTTGTAGTTACAAAACATAACCACTCATAATATATTTAAAAAAATTAGTTGGAGAAAATGATTTTATAGACAAATTACAGGAATTTTTCGAAAAAAATTATTTACGAAGAACCAAAAAACTTCTGTATTATTTATTTATTGGTAAATATGGCCAAATTATTCAAATAATAATTTCTATTCAGGTATACAATTTTTTGGCTCTGGTTATAGTGGTATGTAATTAAAAAATATTGAATAAAAATTATTCAATCAATTGTAAAACTTTCCGATAACCTTTTCATTGCCTGAATAGGATGAAAGTTCCTTATTATTTAATTAATAACATTTCAGTTGACACTTGAATCGTCTTTGAAATTGATAGACTGGCCAATTGCCGTCCGACTACCCAAAAAAGAAGCTCTCGAAAACGATATCGTGCAAGTTTTCGATTTGGAAGGACGACATAAAACAGTTATCACTGAATTCAAGATTATCGAATCTACAAAATGCACGGGAAACCCCGAATTTCATCCATTTTTCTATTATTGTGTCAGAGATGAGTGTTTAATAGCGCTAAAAAAAACTTGTTTGGTAAATACTAAATACACAAACTATAATAAAAAAAAAATGTCATTTCTTTTTGACTCTAAACTAAAAAATTAATTTCCATGTTCAGTTGAATCTAAAATATTTTGGAAAGTATTCGACTCAAAAATACTAGAGGGATAAATTTTTTTTTCTCCATCAGGGTTATTATGATAATCCAGCTGTTATCAACAACACATTAATTGGTTTCCTCAAATTTCGCCATGATTGTAATTATAACGTCCCAGAGATATTGATAAATAAGAACAAACAAATGCAATTTGTCAATGATACAATCGAAAAATATCCTATTGAAGGAAAGCCTCTGGAGTTGCTTCCAGAAGAACCTGAATTTGATGAGGATTACGACTATTCAGAAAATTCGGAACATGAAAATCCAGGAGAACTGCAAAACAAAAATGAAACAAAAATTGATGAAGAAGTTGATGAATTCATAGGAGGAAATGAAAGTCTAGAAAATAATAATGTTACGAGTTCGACAAGTCGAAACTTAGTCAAGATAGAAGAGAAAACAGATCTCATCGATGGAAAAATGAATAATAGTTTTTCTTTAGCAGAAAATCTTGTGGAACATGAAAAAGAAATAAATTCCTCGATTGAAGGATTGACTGAAAGTGACAAGTTGCGAATAAAAATGGAAAACATTTTCAATCTTGGAATTGGATGGGACAAGAACTTTGTCATGGAAAATCCAAGTCGTAATAATTTTCAGAATTCAAGGGTAAGTTGAAATTTTTAACCTAGATTATTATTATTGAGATATTTTTTTTTTAATTTCAAATTGATTTCATCAACGTAAGTTATTTTGTTGAAATCACTCAATATTATTTCCATACTTATAAGTTTATTAATAATAAAATCGTCATGTTATAAATATTTACAGGTGATAGAGTTAGAGGAAGAAAATGCTGCTCAAGCCGAAAAAATAGAATTTCTCAACGAAATTCTACTGGACTATGAAGAGAAGATAAATATGTTAGAAGAAGAAAACAGGAAAATTAGACAGTTGAACATAAAATATCAGCAAATTTTCTTTGAACATTTTCCTGAATGGCAAAAGTAAGCAAATTTCATTATTATTATTATTATCACACATTATTAAACATGCGCAATCAATAATTTCAATCATTTCATTTATTTGCAAGTTATCGAGTTCACAAGAAAAGTTGATTTCTAAAAAATACATTCTGAAATCAAGTGATCATCATCAAAACTAAAAAATAAAAAAGATTTGTGAAGCAATATCTGTTCCAAAATAAATGAAATTGTTATTCTATACACAAATTTTAAGTGAATTATACAAAAAATAAAAATTGAAAGTATCATACAAGTAAATGAGATCTCGAAATCTTATCTTATACTAAAATTATGAATTCTATTTTAATATTGTATTTTTGTAAATTTCAAGTTTTTGTATGGATTTATAAAATTAGATGGTAAAAAATTGAACGTTTCAGAGATTCCAAGTCCTTTCAATGGGTACTCTTACAATTTTACGTATTTCCTAGAACTTGTGAAGATTTCTTCATGAATTTTATTTGAATTCAATGCTACAAACTTCCAAGTTTTATCAATTTTTGTAAAATCACATTTACCTAAACTTAAAACAGTCTTAGAGTTTCAGTAATTTATTTACATCTTGTATTTTTGTATTTCTTGGTATAAATAAAATTTTGTAACGTTTTCTAGCAATGGCCATTTGAAAAAGTTATTTTTTACCGATTCAACCTGAGAAAGTGTCTTCCCAAAATTCACTCGATTCTCCAAACAGCATCGCCATTCATGAAAGCAATGGGAAAAATTCAACTTCCCCACTGCATTCCGATCCCTTAATGGGATTAGGAAAACAAACTTCTCGCAAGTTTTTCAATCGACGCCGAAAAAGCTCGGGCGCGAGTGCGTTATAAGTCTCTTATCCACGCGGCGTTCCGCAAAAACGTATTTATATTCCATGAATACCAAGGCCTGCGTTTAATGCGTAAAATAACGTATGATTGAAGCCACGAGCTCGGTATGATAAATTATGGAAGGGTCGCGAGAAAATTCATGAGATTCAGTGAATTACATATGCTTCCGTCAAGTATTCACCCTCCCCCCCCCCTCCTACCACAGCAATTCCAACCTCTGCAATTGTCTCTCACATTTTTTATCTATTTTGAACCAGCCGCAAATAGAGGTGGAAAAGAAAAAAACTCGTGTAGGAAGTGATATTATTTTTCAATCTTTAGAGGTCGGATAGCGAGGGTTTGTGGTGTGCGAACCGTAGGGATGAGCCCTTTGGGCTAAGGGACGGATTGGCACATGTATAATGCATCCTTTGAAAAGGATCTGCAGCGAATCCTGCGTACGTGAACGTACAAAAACCGCAAGGTCCAATATAACGCGAGTGAACGCTTCAATAGTCGGTCTAGGATCATCCTTGCTTACATACTTCACTAATTATCAGTGCAGAAAGAATTATTTACTGAAATGAAAATTACTTATCTTATAGTATTTATTGGTTTTTCGTAAATGATTTGCCGTTTTTTAGCAAATAATTCCTTTAATTTGTCTATAAAATCTTTCGAATTTCTTCAATTGTAAGCGGAATAAAACAATATTATGAAATATTGAGTAATTTTGAGGTGCTTAAAAAAAAAAAAAAGCAATGAACGGATACAAAGTAAAAACTTTGATTGAACGGAACAAAGAATACGGCTTTTGAGGAAATTCCCTGATAACCCAAACTATCTGCAGGCATTTATCAGGTTTCGAAGTTAGGTGATGTATTAATGTAATTAAGGATCGCTCGGACTAATTAGAACATTTCTGCCTGAATTTGTGTAGAATGATACGTAATTACGTTTTCGAATCCACTGGTGATTGAGGTGGAACTGGAGTAATTAAGGTAGTTGAAACGTTAAAAGTTTCAGTGGTGTTTGTGGTTTTTAGCTGAGCGTTGATTTCCAGTTGAATTCTTCGTCTTGGAGAACAAAGACGTATAAAACCTATTAACATGAACAGTTTGGGAACAAAAAAACCTAACGATTAAATAAGGTATTCTAGAAATTGAGGTTAAAAAAAATTGCAACTCGTACGTTTTTTTTAGCATGACAGTGAAAATAGAAGGAGTTTGATAATTATGTTCCACTTTGAGAATAACCTGAAACGCTTGCAAACTTGGAAAGGACAGCTCTATGTTTCGTTGAATAGGTTGGAGTAGCCGAAACATACATCTAGCTGCTCTCAAAGCTGGGTCGAATCAATAGAGTAACTATGCTTCGACTCTGACAGCGTTACATGCATTTCAGTGATACTAATGGCGCAGCGATTAGATGTAGTGAATTGATACCCACTATATATTTTAAGTGATCACCGTGCTTCCACTAATAATGGCCACGCTCCATCGAACATTTATTACCGCTATTCCAGGTTTGTTTCTTCATACAACTACGAGCAACATACCCAAATACACGAAAATCCTACTCTACGCAGAGGACCCAACAACTCCCATCGATTATTCATGAATTCTTCAATGACACGCTTTCATCCAGTTTACGATCCGAATGAAAACGTATGTGCAATATCCAAACAATGCGAAAATTTTACAAATTGAAACTTCGCAGAAAGGTAGGAACTGATCATACGCAGTGGCGGTCCCAAGGGGAGGGAAATGAGGGGAATTTCCCTCCCCATTAGCTCCATATCTTACGAATGGTTGAAAAATTTTATCAAATTTTAAAACTCCAAGAACGAAAATGTTGAGAATTTTCGACATGATGAAAAATTTTCAAAATTCTGATATATTGCTATATTGGAAATCATGACAGAGTTTTTTAATTTTTAATAACTTGAGTTTTGAAAAAATAAAAAATTTCGTGGAAATTTGAATATTACCGAAAATTTTTGCGGATTCAATAATTTTTGAATTTTTTTGATATGTTCAATTTCAAATCTAAAATACATTAAAAATATCAATATTTTAAAAATTTCATATAAAATATTAAAACTCTATGAACGTAAATTGTTGAGAATTTTTGACATCTTGAAAAATTTTAAAAACAAAAAACAAAAACATCAAACGTCCTTATACAGTTTTCAATTTTTAAAAACTTGAATTTTACAAAAATAGAAAAAATAATTAAAATTTCAACATTGGCGAAAAATTTTGAAAATTCATGCAAATTCAATAATTTCCGAACTTTTTAGATATGTTCAATTTGAAATATAATATAATAAAAAATGTCAATTTTGAAAATTTTTTGTCAAATTTGAGAACTCCAAGAACGAAAATGTTGAGAATTTTCGACATCTTGAAAAATCTTGAAAATTATGATCTATCGGAAATCCTTATACAGTTTTTATTTTTTCCAAACTTAAATTTTGAAAAAAATTGAAAACTTCAGGAAAATTTCAGCATACCCAAAAATTTTGAAAAGTTTTTGCGAATTCAATAACTTTTGAACTTTTTAAATATGTTCAATTTCAAATCTAAAATACATTAAAAATGTCAATTTTACAAATTTCGTATCAAATTTTAAAACTCTATAAACGAAAATGTTGATAATTTTTCACATCTTAAACACTTTTGAAAATTATGATATATCTGAAATCCATATACAGTTTTTAATTTTTTAAAACTTGTATTTTGATAGAAATTGAAAATTCCGTAAAAATTTCAGCATAACCGAAAATTTTGAAAAATTTTTGCGAATTCAACAATTTTTGCATTTTTTGGGTGTTTAATTTCAAATTTAAAATACAATAAAAATCAGGGACCGAGACCATTATTTATAACGGTTTTGTACCGGTTTCGGTTTCGAGAAAAAAAATAATAACGTTTTCGGTTTCGGTTTCGGTCTCGAGAAAAAATATAACTTTTTGAGTTTCGAGACAACAAATTACGATTTCGGTTCCTTAAAACGAATCTATATCAGTTTCAGTTACGACTTGGTTCTCGAGAAAAAAATTTTTTCGGTTTTGGTTCCGACGCTGTTGAAAATTTTTGTCTTAAATTTCAGAAAAACTGTATAACGCCCATTACACATACCCTGTAATAATAATACAATAAAATTTTACAAAAAATATATGCATACATATACGCTTATGGAACTTTAATAATAATATACGGGTATCTCAAATTTGAAATCAATACTAATTTACATTAAATCGGTGACATCAATTTAATTCGTAATAATGAATGATTGAATTCAATACAACGATGTATAAGAATGATACAAAAATATTTGTATTAAATTGGTTTTTACATTTATTTCATTCATGTAACTGAGACTTAATTTTTTTATTTAGATACTGCTTGCATGAATTCTAAAACAAATTTCAAATGCTTTGCATGAAAAATGTATAAAAATAAACTAGGTGTCTCGAGGTAATACACATTGAATATATTTGTATTTTATTCATTATTCAAACATCTATTTTGATATTTGAGGTACGTTTTAATACATCAATTATGGAAAGTGCGTCAAACTTAACTGGGTGTCTCTAAATTATACTTTTTTCAAACACGTTTACCTGACGAACGTTTCAAATAGCTGGCTTATGAAATATCAAGTACATTTTATTAAATTTTGAATAGAAAGTGTATGAAATTCAAGGAAATTTAAAACAGTGTTGATAAGAAAATAACGTTCTTAGTTTCTGTATTTAGAAATAGAATTAG
>JAPYZL010086496.1:0-11216 GCA_030522825.1 Platygaster orseoliae
CGTTGCCGACTTGACGTTTATGGTGAATCTGTCGATATTCAACGAGTTGTGAACTATATTTTTCACAACGAGTGCATCGAAAAATCGATTTCGGCGTCTTTCAAATATGGCTAAACTGAGCGACTTTCAGTTGTTTTGTTTACTCCACTCGATTTCATTTTCTCCACTCATATGAGTGAGGTAAAACAAATCGAGTGGAGTAAATGAAACAAACTGAAATCGCTCGGTTATGCCATCTTTGGCAGACGTCGTAAATCGAGTTTTCGATGTTCGAGTTGTGAAAAATATATTTCAATGTTGAATCTCTCAGTGGTACATCATTTACGACAGAATTTTTTTTCTTTGATTTTTTAGCAATTCAAGGAAAAATTTTGCTGTTCTGAATTTGTTGTACATTTGCCAGTGGAATTTCAATCAAGGAATATTTTATGATCAAGAAATGAAATTTTTCTAAGTATAAGGTTTTTTCAGATTCAAAATCTTTTTCATCAGAAATCGTTTACTCATTTGCCGAGTCTAAACCTATAACTATGTTTTATTCGTTTATTTCTCAGTTGTTCAAAAACTCTTCTACTTTCAAGGACATTCGATTTAAAAAATGTGCGTTGGAAATGTATAAATTTTACACCGTGTGTAATAATAATAACGAACAGTTTTTCTGTATTTAATAAATTTATTAAAAAGCAGTATATTTATAATTCTAATTCAAAATTTTCACTAATTTTTTGAACTTCTTATTCAAAATATCAAAGTCACACATTATTACAATCATTAAATTTCTATTTGTCATTATTTGAATTCATCATCATTAAAATTATAATTTTGTTCATTTTTAGTCTTTTTTACTTTTACTAAGTAACAAATACGACGAAGAATATTGTTATTAAAAAAAAAGGATTGAAAATTCGTGATAATTTTTGTATCATAAGTCGGTATGATTAAATTTTTTTTACATTCAAAAGTCTGGGTTACTGCTTTTTCATTCGAACAAAAATTTTTTAAATTGATAAATTTTTCCATTGTTTCGTCGAAAGTTTGAAATTTTTTACCAATTGAAACAATTTGCGATGAAATGTTTGATTTCATCTTTGCGAAGTTTTAAATCCTCTTCCATGCAAGTATACTTTAAAAAAAAACAACTAATTACACTAAACGCAATAGACAATAAAAACTAAAATCATGTTATGTTCTCTTTATAAGTTCCGATTCAGTATCTGATATTTCATCATCAAATTTTGAATTTCGTTAATAAAGTATCAATCTCACGTTATGTCTGTCTTTTTTCGAAAGACATTTATAACCTTTATAACATACCATGATTTTGGTAATGAGTTCTTATCAAATCATTTTTACGAAGGTTGTAAGAATAAGTGAGTTATGAATTTACAATCAATATTTTGTAAAAAATTTTTTATATATTCTGTTATTTACATACCCGACTTAATTTAAAATTTAGTAATTTAATACCTGAAAAATAAAATTTAGAGTTCCATTTGGTGAAGCTCCTCTGAAGCAGCAAGAAGTTATTTTATTAATAATAAACTATTCACATTTCTCCCCCAAATAACCTACGTAAGGTGTTTTAATATTCTGACTCCACATTTCCAAACTCTGGCAATACGGAATATATGCCCCGAAACAGGCATAAATATTCTCGCAAGGCGGAAATGAGGAACATTATCGTTTCGTCCCCGAGAATCTCGGCGAATAAATAATTCACTTTTGACTCCCGTAAAGAGTCGTAAAGCAACGTTTGAGGAACCTCGTCGGCTCGTGAAAGCAACACGCTGGTCCTGTGTAATGCCCTCATGAATATTTCAACGTGTCAGACTTAACGCCTGGCCACGCTAGCGTATACACTTGCGAGGCCCCCGAAAGTTCACCCCGTGTCTTATTTATCACTGTTTATCACTGACCCTGGCCAAGGTTATCCGCGACAAACGTTAATCCAGCCTCTTCCTTTGCGAAATACTTCACGTTATCATGGAATCCAGGACTTGGTTTATTATTATTACCAAGTTCTCGTAAAAGAAAGAACAAATTCAAAAATGTGTGAATCTACTTCAGATGTACACTGAAGAATTGAAAAAAATAAATATGTGTTTTTTATTTTTCTGATAGATTAAAAATTTCTTAAGACTCAGAGGTTTTAAAAAAATGATGTGACATGATACTATCAATTTCAGATTTTTAAAAACTATGTATTTCTAGCAGTTCTCAATTCATTAATTAATGAAAAAAGCGTGTCAATTTTTTTCAGTTATCAAACAGACGTATATAATAGAATTTTTTCGTCAAGATCCCCATCGATCCTTGGAGTCTAATAATCCAAAGTCTGTAATCTAGAATTAATTCTTTATCCTTTATTATTTTTTCTAAGATTTCATCTGACTTATTTTCTCGGTCCTGTTCTGTAGTAAATTCGGTTGAAAAGTAATAATTTTACAAAAAACAGAAATTATAATTCTAAAACCAAAATTTTATTTCTATAATTATTTTATGAAAAATGATAACGATTCCTATTGAATATTTAATAATAATCTTATAACTACAGAGATGAGATATAGAAATGATTTCAAAGATGGTGAAATATTTATGGCTTCATTATGTATGTGAGTGATGTTAATTTAAAAATTTCTTTTTATAATTATGATATAATTTTTGTTTTTTGTGAAATTTATGTTTTGAATGAATTTAGAGGGATTATTATCAGAGTCATTAGAGTACTGCATAGTATGTCAGATTTTTAATTATATTTTTTTGATTGCAAATAATTTTATCTTTTTAGCTGAGACTTGGACAATTTGATCGGAAAATACGCGTTTGTAACATATTCCACAAATTAAGAAAAAAATAATACAGTATTTTATAGTGTGCAATTTGTAAATAATGAATTTTTAGAATGATATTCAGTAGAATTAAAATGAACACTAAGTTTGCATTTGAAAACAGAAATTAATGCATTTTTGGTTAGCTATGATTCCAATAAAAAAAGACTTTACGATTTGTTGATCGATGACTCGTTCGCAAAACATATCAGCGGATGAAAATGTCAAATTTTTAATCACACAATCAAAAATTGAACGATTCTTTCAACTAATGTTTCAATTAAGAAATCATAATCTGGACTTTCAATGAAAAAATACATTCCTGATGTTTTTTTGTTAGAAATCTATTGTTTAAAATTTTCAATATCAACAATTCTTAATCATGATTTTTTTTCATCGAATTTACTACAATGTAAAATAAACAAAAAGACAATAAAAATTCGCAGTAGCTATTGTAGAGTGAATTTAAGGAGTGAGAAGTGAAAATTTTGAAAATCGTTACAATTTTTTATACGCAAAGAAACTAAATGGAATACAATAAAATTAATGAAGTAAATCATGGATTGTTTATTATTTTTATTCAGTGTTTCGAATTCATGAATCTGAATAAAGATTTTTCTATTGCATCTGCAAAGATAGATTTCAAAAAATTAAGAAAAAAAAAACGAATATAACAAAATCACAGGTATACATCAATTAATGAAAAATAAAAATTTTAGATAGAAGAAAAATTATGAACTCGATATTTTGAACTGAATATTACCCAAATTGTCAATTTTTTGAAGTTAAAAGAAATGTGTGATTCGCTAAAATAAAAAGAATATTTTTATTCCTACAGATGTAATTGAAAACGACAAAATTTTATTATCATTCAAAAGTTCTGATTTGAAATATTACAGCAAAATCTGCGAGTTATTTAAAAAAAGCGGAATTTTCCTTGAATGACTGAAAAATGGAATACAAAAAAAAAATGTAATTTGGAATGTGCAATGAAGACTTATTCCATTATACTGTCATAATGTCGATTTTCACAAAATTACCTTAAAATATTGAAGTCACAAATCTTTCCGATTTATTATTTTAATTATTGAATACGTCAATATAATAATTAAAATTACTTTTTTCCTAGTTTTTCCTTTTAACTCGTATTGTCCAGGGATTGGGACCTTTTTTGGAGGGTCCGTGATTGTGACATTAACTTTAAGTGCCTACACAAGGTCGCGGAAAGTGATGAATTTCGTGGTTACGAAAACTGGGCACAGTAAGACTTATGGCTCGGGCTTTGAAAAAGCAGATGTTCGCGGGGTGAAGGAGGGAACACCAACGAGGAAGGTGAAGTTACAAGTTAGATTTCATTAATTATGTCGCTCGGTGTTTCAGACTATGCGGGTAAAATTTCATTTCTAGGATGTTTGAGTTAGAGTCGGCCAGGGTTCAGTGCGGAAATGACTTTCGCATATTGATGACGTTGATGTAATTTTCTAAATTGAGTAACTTTTATAAATGCAACCATGCAGGGAAACGCTTGTTATTTTAAAATTGTAGAAACTGATTTTAAAAATTAAAATTTTTTCTATTGATGAAGGCGTATTTGAATAATTCATTGTGAATTTAAAATGGATGATGAAAAAGGCCTTGCATGTAAACCTGAAGCAGAAAAATATTTTGTTAGGTTTTGTAGAATCTGAAAAGGTTACTGAAAATTATATGAGTGGAAATTTAAATTATAATAAATAAATATTATGTATTACATTTTATTACATATTATCATACATCATATAACTAGGGAGGCTTCGCCCGCGAACCCCTATTCAGTATTAGTTATTATTTCAATTTTCGAATAATTTAAACAAAGACTTTCACGAAAAATAATTATTCATTTTGTGAACTTTTTATGTATGTTATTGAGTAAAGTAGCTGGGTCTGGGTTTGAGGTGACTGAATCAGTGGGATGAATTTTTTTTTAAGAAATATATAAATAAATATAGAATATTATATATTTTATGCTGTTACAGAAAACATTTTTTTAGTACGTGTAATTAAATAATAAACAATAAAAATTGTATAGTAGCAGAACTAAAATTTCTACACGATGTATGACTATATAATACAAATAATCATTGAATATGTAATTATTCTTCAAGTAATCAATTACGTAAAAATAACTCACTCAGCCCTTGTCAAAACGGAATAAACAATGGGTTTCAATTTCACTTAAGGCTTGTGATGATTCCATTTGAAACGCCGACTGCACCAAGTTCATTGAAGTTTACTTGGTGCTTCGGTAATGCGGATTCATTGTCATCAAAGTCGGAGCCGGAAATCGTGAAGCGGCGATCAATCACGTCGTGAGACAATCCGCCAAAATGAAGTCATACAAACGAGATTAGCATTTAGATGTGGTGTGCGTATTGTAAATGCAACTGTCTATGAATAACAAGTGAGGCGCTTGAAATTGGACAGTTTTGAGGAAAAAGCCGAGCCACTGCCAGGTTAGGGCCATTCGTTATCCGCATTCAGTTACATTCTGAGTGATTGATCCTATTGTTCTTTTTCGAATCTCCTGGCAAGTCCCACTGGAGTTTTTGCCAAAAGTGTACGTTATTCACAATGCATAATTTATCATTTTCTCCATGTTCCTTTTATTACCATCTTGTAAAATAAGGCAACAACTTATTGCAAAATACTCGTGCAGCCATTGACAAAAAAATTCGAGAGAAAAAATGTTTGATCGAAATTGTTCGAAACAGGATTCGAGGAAAATCCATTTAATCGGTGAAAGTTCCTTCTCTCATCCCTTTGTTTTTGTTTGGCAAAATTTCGTTACCTATGACTTTGGAAAAAGCGAGATACAAATTGAGAATAGACCAACGCTACCCAACGTGATGGACAGTCCATACAGTGTCCCGCAGCACGGTGTTCGAACGCTTGGCTATTTGAATGACAGAACCGATAAGAGATGCCATTGTTGGCAACGCACTAACGAAGCCCTGTGTGCGGCGTGTTCGTTACACAACTTCCGTAACTGGAAACGCGCGTTACGAATAAAAAATAAGCGCTTGATTGACGCGCTCTCAATTTTTCCCATTACTCCGCAGAAATTGCATCCAGCTCTTTGTGTACGAACGAAAAGAATGTCAATAACGTTTTCTGTGTTTCGTTATCAGCGAAACTTTGGGAGTTCGATTTCAGGAACGAAAAATAAGTGATTTTATCAGTAGTCAGGTCAGTCATTAGTCAGACGTATGTCATGACAATGGTTTCTTGTGCATGAACTAGAGTGTAATGTTTGATTGAATGATTTTCGAATGGGAAGTAATTTTTTTTTAACATTGTATTGTGTTTGCGTTATTTTATCTGATAGTTATTGAAAAAAATAATTGAAGAATAAAGCTTGTATGAAGTTTCGAAGTTGGAGGGTAATGAAGATTTTTTAATTCTCCTTTTTTTCTTAAAAATATCAGTTCCTGTCGATGATTGAACGCAGATAGAGCATTTGCATTGTAATTAACGGTTATTGTGTTCATTAGAGTTTGTATGATAATAGATTGAAGATTAGCTAACATGCTAATTAGAACGCAACTCATTGAGTTACCTTCGTCAGACCGTTAATTGACCGATCTGGTTGTGACCATAATATGATTCACCCTAAATTGTATGCAAAGAAAAAGAATCGCATATAAAAATAAGTAAATGAACGTGGTGATTTAAAAAAAGCAGCCCTTTATGATAAAGTATAATCAGGGCGGTGCAAGGTCATTTTTTAGGGTGGGTATTTGTTGAGATGTATGCAAAGCGAGAGAAGGTTCATTTAAATTTGCAAGTTTATGTTTTTTCATTAGGAATTTGGAAAACATAAAAAATATTGAAAAATTCTAACAAGTAAAAATATTTATTATTTAAAAATTTTTTACTAGTTTGTATACTTTGCTCAACTTTTAAAGATTCCGAAAGACCAAAAATGATAAAAATAATGTAGATTGTTAAACAATTCTAAAAGTACTAAAAATTGTAAAATTTTGAAAATGATGATTGATTTTGAAACCTTTATTCAATATGTTTTCCGGAAAAGTTCATGATATTACACTTATACACTTAAAGAAGTTCAGAAAATTACGGAAAATCTTCAAAAGTTTAAAATTTTTATCAAAATTTGGGAAGTTATGAAAAGTGTGTATTTCAGATGAAAGTCGTGAAAAGTCTGACAAATTATAAAGCAATAAAAATTCAGAAATGGTCATTAATTCTAGCAAATTTAGAATATTGGTGAAATTTCAAAAAAAATTCTAAAACTCGTGAATAGGTTGTGTTCAGTATCATATTTTTTCCAAATATGAAGGAATTTGAAATTTTGAATTAGAAAATTTTGAAAAATATGTCAAGTTTATTTGTCGGTAACATAATTGCAATTTCTAGAATTCTCTATTTTTAAATATTGTAAATCATTTGTCGAAATTTGATGAAATTAGAAAAAATTAACAAAAATATTATATGCCACATTTCCTTGAAATTTGAATCATGATATTTTTCTTTCATCCAAAAAAAATTTGGAAAATTTGAGAATCATTCGATACCAGCCAAAAAATGTAATTAGTTAGATCATATTTCATGATATTGAGTACGTTGAGGATAATTTTCATTATGTCTGAAATTATAAAAATTTTGAAAAAATTAAATTATTCTTGCTCAACAATTTAAAAAAATGCAGAGAATATGAATAGGGTAGATATAAAAAATCTGTCCTATATTGAGTATTATTCTACAAACAACATTAAGAAAAAACCAGTGAAAAACAAGTAAAAAAATTGATGAAATTTAAAGGGCATACGATTTGTTCGCCGAATTTTATTTAACTATTATTGATGTAATTTAGCTTCTAAAACGATAATCCACTTAAATCCTCATTTACGCTCCTACTTCATTTTTAATCCACATCAGAAACACGATCATATGGGAGCAAAGAACAACAAGTTCTTGTCATTTTTTCATATTCATATTTCATATGATGTGGATAGTCCACTTAGTTCGAAAATTAATTTTTCCTTCTTTAATTCTACGTTTATTATTGGGGCGAATCATTCTTCGTCACGAAATTAAACGTAAAACCTTGACGAAACGCGATCGTGATATCGGAGCCAACGATGAAGAATTAATTACACGTTCCTTTCTAATCGAGTTAATTAGGATGTTACAATTGTGCGCCCGTCAATTATCGCGCGCTAATTAACTGGCACCGCCTCTTTCGCAAAATCTTTTGATCGCTTCGAATCATTTTAATTAATAGCGCATTGTCGTTACGGATTTAATTAGGCGTAAAAAAGCAAGGAACATAAACATCCGATATTCCCTTCATGCGTGGAAATAATTCTTTCATCGCGGTAACACGCAAAAAATTTCCCCTTTATTAAATTGCTGATCAGAAGGACTGGTTACTTTCGCTGATTAAGGTCTATATTTGGATGTTATTCAGACTTTTTATTATGATATTGAAGTTTTCCTTTGATTTACTAATTAGAACATCTTCATTTAATTTTCCTGTTTCATAAAAGATTAATAAAATAAACTTTACAACTTTCATTAATTTGTTTAACTTTCGATTTTTGTATACCTCGTAGCAGTCTCGTTTTCTTCCTATACCTATCAAAATATTTACGCAAGCAAGGTAATTCTCACGAATTCGGACGTGTAGCGTGTTGAAATCACGTAACGCGAACAGGACGTTGCATAGGAAATGGAATCTGAAACCGCACACGTCACCCGAGATGAAAGCGTCGTTCGCGAACGAACAATCGCGGTCATTTCGTTCCAAATTTTCGATTAGCGCCCGGCATTCACAGAGAGACCAACTCGAATTATTTTCTCGTCAAGTTTATTTAGTTGGGGCAATTTTTTGCGCGATACCGAACTCTGTAATTTTATTGACTCGTGAGCCTGAAATTCAAACTGGCCTTAATTCGCGGTTCGCTGAAATTGAATACCGTGCACGCGTTCGGTGCACAATAGAATTGATTAGCTTAATCACTTGTCGAGCTGCGAGACGCTGTTTTCGAATACGACTCGGGATACTTTGGTCCTTCCAATTGGCCCCAGCGGGGTATCAAGCATCGATTTGCATAGAGGTTCATGTAATTATGTTCTGCGTAACATCCTTAGCTACTGGAATTTACGTGGCTCGATTCCTGGAAAGGTAATTCAACTTTCCTGCAAATTTTTTCTGTGGAATGGATCGTTTTTCGACTTCATGAATTTTGAATCAAAATTCATGCAAAGGTAGAAATTTTTTACAACGTTGTATCCCATTTCGCTCGGAAAACTAAAATGGTAATTAAACATCGCACTCGAAAAACGTGAAAAGAAAACTCTTCTACTGTCGAGCAATTACGGAATTTGACAAAAAAGATAAACGACATCATGGAGAATCCCTGGATTCCGGGTTCATTAAGCGAAACACAAAAAAACAATGCGCTTGAATCCTCATTGACGAGAACGAAGCTTCTTTCAATTACGAGTTTCCCAGCGAGTTTAGCGAGTCACTAGATTGGACGAACCTGTGAAGTTTGAGGAGAGAAGACCGGATAAAAGTTCAAACGTTGGGGGCAGTGTCTAAAGGAAGTTTGCGTTTAAAACTTCTTATCGACGCGAACTCTTTTATCTGTACAATTACGCGGGATTTCATGGCGAATAAATAATGGGCATAGTTGAAAATGTAGGGAAGGATTAATAAGGGCGTGATGCTGCATCGCGATCATTATCACGGGGTTCATAATCTTTTGTTTTTTAGTTTTTGTGAAAAGATGAGAACATTGCAGATTTTCCGCTTTTTTTCGGTTGATTAAATTTCTTCCTCCGGAACTACAGAGTTTTTTGTAATTTTAGTCATCACATTCTTAGTTTTAAATAGTCGAATTTCGACCACTCGGAAAAGTAACTGATGTTTTTACTACTTAAATAGCTATGTTAACATAAGTAATCGTTAACAGTAGTCAAATTACACTATTTAAGTAATAGTCATTGCTTAACAAACTACAATTAGGCAATTTTTTTGACTGCCGAATTAGTCAAATACTAACTATTGTGACAATTTAATTTTTTCTCACCGTAAAGAGTTTCACATCACTCGTAAATTTTGGAACCTATCCCGATTTTTCATCTCAACATTCATCGAACTAACATTCAAAACAAGAATTTTTAAGGAATTATTCTTAATCAAAGAACGAAGTCCCAACTTCCAAAATAGTATATTTCTATATCCATTCCTCTCGTTACTTTCCTCCAAAACAACATGAAAAACCTCCCCAGCATCGACAACTTTATCCGTAAGTTGTAACAAGAACGTAAAGTTCTCGGTAAAAGAAACACAAAACTTTAAGTACCCGCAATGAAAACTGTTTTGTGGCCAAAGGAGCGAAAAAAGTGTAACAGCTTTGGGCCGCGCAGTAAACGCAAGATCCGGCAAACTCGCAATTTCTACACGATCACTGAAAACACAGTGCTCTTTTCATCTGTTCGCAAAACTCACGCTTTTTAACGTCTCCAGCCATCTCTTGCCAAAGAAACTCGGTTTTATTTCCACCTTTATATCGCGAAGGGTTTTCCTCAACAGTTTCGGGGATTCCGCAAACTAACGAGTTCCCTTTCCGCAAGGGGTTTTGTGGGGGCGGGGGGGGGAGATAAACAGTAAAGTTTTATTGACTTTCATGGACTATCACTGATTAGGGAAGGCGAGGAGAAACGTAAAAGACGAAAATCCGGGGCGCGCTCAAGGCGTAAGGACGTTGAGAAAATCGCAGGGGGTAGTGGGAAGAGAGGGGGAGGGTTCAAGGGCGCATCGGACGAAATGTAACGCTTGTAATCACGCGCCCCGGAAGAGGTTCCGGCGAGACACGTTAACCGCGGCGATTAACTCATGCAGAAAATGGGGAAGGAAGTCAAAAAGCGCGCTGTACACATTTTCCCTTGGGTGGCTCTTGAGCACGATCGAACGGAGTCAGCTTTTCCGCCTCTTCGATGCGGCGGGGTTGTAAATTTTCTATAACACCAAGCTCTTTTGACGTTTTAACGTTGACCAATGGTTTTTTGTTCTTTTTTGAGGGGTAGAAATTGACTTTTAGTTTCTGATGGAGAGTTTGTTTTTTTTTTTTTTATTCGGTGAAAGTAATGTATTCATAAGAATCATATCTGAATTTGTTCTGTATTGATAACATTTGGGAATAAAAATGAAAATTCGGTTTTCGGGCAAGAATAACAACATTTATTTCATAAGGCACTAAAGATTTTTAAAATTTTTTGTGATAGGTGTAATACGAGGTTTGTTCAAAAAGTATCGCGAATTTTGAATTTTCGCGGGCTACGTATGTTCGATTTTTGATCTTTTGGTGGCGTTATGTT
>JAPYZL010086506.1:0-22720 GCA_030522825.1 Platygaster orseoliae
CTGATTGCACAGAATTAAAGAGGAGATTTTAAACCTTCAGAATCATTCATAATCTGAAAATCGATTTTTTGAACAGTAGGTCCCTTTTCTCAGATCGCGGCACATATGATTTTAAAATTATGACTTGTGAAACTGTCGAAAAAATTTTAATTCTTCTTATTTTCCAAAATTAACAGATAAAATCATATAATTATGATATCTAAAATTTGCTGGTAAATATAAAAAAATTTTACATTAAGAATCGTATCGTTCAAATTTCCAGTTGAAAATTATTATAACTGTCGAAAACCTCAATTATATGCATATCCTATGTGAATTTTGGACTACATTTTGAATCTCGTAACAATATGGATTTAAATTTTTGTAACTGACAAATTGAATTAGTAAAAAAATAAAGCTACAATGGTTATAGAAATGTTAAATTTTCTAGGCCCATGTTCCTGAAGTTGCAAACATTTAAAGATGAACGTAAACAAAACAAAGTGATTTTTGGTTCTTAAAGTTCACGTCATAAATAATTATTTATACTAAAAAAACATCTGTCATTACGAATTATTCTTCACTTGAGTCTGAGGTGCAAGTTCGAAACTAATTTTTTTTGTTTTCGGTTATTTCTTAAACGCTTAAAATTTGAAGCGCATTCAAAAAATATTAGGGTATTCTTACCTTCAGTTTTAATAATTTCATAATTTAATTGAAAAAATTTTAAAAATTCTAAAAGCATTCAAAATCATAAAAAATATATATCAAACCTTTCAAAAATTAAGAATTCAAAAATTCGTCTTTTTTCACTTTTCTTCATTTGAAATTGGAGAAAAGTGTTGCAATAGATGAAAATACAATTTTTAGCCAAAGAGAGTTGGAAAATTTTTATATTTTGGGGGGGGCAAAAATTTTTGTTTTTGGTCAAAATTTCTTTAACGCTTAAAATCTGAAGCACATTAAAATTGCAGAGTATTTTCACCTTTGGTCTTGATATATAAAAATTCAATTCTTTAAATTTTGAACATTCTAAAAGTATTTAAAATCATAATAAATAAGTATTGAAAATTCAAAATTTTAAAAATTGAGAATTCGAAGATTCATTTTTTTGACTTCATTTTAAAATAGAGAAAAGTATTGAGATATATGAAAATATATTTTTCTGCCAAATAGTTAGTTATACATTTTTTTTAATATTAATAACAGTGGATATTTCGTTGTTACTTTTTGTAATTTCATTCCCAGTAAGTATTTCTGTGCTCTTTCATTTTCATTACCTTTTGTTAGCAGAAAGTTATTTTTATTATGTGCATATATTATTGGGTGCAATGATGCATATTATGGCTTTATATTGTCCTTGAAAAAAGCCCCACTTTCTCTATTCCAAATATAAAATAAGGAAAAACTTTTTGTAATTATGTAAAACAAAATAAATTATTTACTTACAACATCTTGTGAATGTCCGCTTTTTTTGAAGAATTTTAGAAAAAAATGTCAATCCGTGCTTTGAATAATGCTGTTACAACTTCCAATGTAACATTTTACTTTTTGAATTTTTTCGTATATATCTGTTAACATTAAAAACTGATTATAAAAAATTTTTACCAAATAAAGAATTCATTGTATTAATTTCCAATGAAAAATTGAAAATTTGATAAACAATCAATGTCTTGATTCTCTAATTAAACTTTTATTCATGCATATTCATTAGTATCACAAAAAATTTCTAATTCATTCAGAATGTAAGTCAAATGAAAATTTGAAATTCTCAATCGAATTTTATTGAATGTCTATTGTCGACGTTTTAGTCTCATTTTCTGGGCCCTTTTCAAGATGACTCGACAATCGAGAACAATATCATAAAATTATGTTGTCAAGAATATTTTCATCGTCAGGTTTCATTTTCTTTTAGTTGTATAACATAATAATATAAAATGATAAGTGTAAATGAATCCACATGATGAAAATATTCTTGACAACATTTTTGTATGATATTGTTCTCAATTGTCTAGTCGTCTTGAAAAGGGTCGAAAAAATATGACTGAAGCGTCAACAATTGACATTCAATAAAATTTAATTGCGAATTTCGACTACTTATTTGACTTATATTACATCAAACCCAAGAGAACAAATCTTACTAATTTATAATTTAGAATGCCTGCAATATGTGAAAAAATCAACAAATGATAATTATTCATTTTTGCCAAATGCCTCAACAAATTATTTTCACATGAACTAAATTAAAGTTCTCATTTACAGATTAAGTCAAAATGACGAACCCAAAAGGTTACCGCCGTGGAACACGCGACTTGTTCTCGCGCAAGTTCAGGAAACATGGTGTCATCCCCCTGTCAAAGTACATGAAAGTGTACAAAGCTGGAGATATCGTCGATATCAAAGGTGACGGCGGTGTCCAAAAAGGCATGCCCCATAAAGCTTACCATGGAAAAACTGGACGTGTGTTCAATGTCTCGCCTCATGCTGTCGGTGTGATCGTCAACAAGCGAGTACGAGGACGCATCATTGCCAAAAGGATCAACCTCCGTATCGAGCACATCTCCCATTCCAAATGCAGAGAGGATTTCCTTAAGAGGGTCAAAGAAAATGAGAAACTCCGCAAAATGGCGAAAGGAAAGAAAGCCAAGGTTCAATTGAAAAGGCAACCAGCCCAACCTTCGAAAGCACATGTAGTTAAGGGTCAAGAGGCACCAATTTTGTTGGCTCCTATTCCTTATGAATTCATTGCTTAAGTCTGTAAAATAAAGTTGAATTTTCACACAATTTTATGCTTTTTTAATTTCCTTGTCTTTTTTGTTGGTTTGTTTTCTTGTATACAGATCAATTTTGAGTTAATAAACTTTTACAACACTATCAAAAATTTGAAATCCAAATATTTTTATTTCAAACTTTGATTTTTATAATATAATGATTCTTGTATATGGAAATTTCTTCTAAAAAACACTTGAATTTGGAGAATTGGGTTCTTTTTTAGATTAACAATATTACTGCAATTATTTTTATCTGGAAAATTCATTCAACTTGATCAAACAAATTTTTGTCTATACATATGAAGTTTCCAGACAATTTTCAATTTGGCGATTATATCTTTTTGGAATTCAGCAATTTGCACACTAGAATGGTAAGTAGAGAATTTTGGTAGTAATAAAATGTGTCATTTAAATTTATTATTATATATTACATTGATTTGAAATGTTTTAAATTCAAATCAATAAAATGTTAATTAGGTTTTAATAAAATATGTTATTGAATTTTTTATCAAATCCAGCACTTTTAGAAAAATTCAAAAAACTTGTTATGAAACGTAAACTTGATATATTAAATATAAAGCAAATCTTCGTCTGAATTTTTAACTTTAACAGATCTTGAACAAAGAAGTACGTACACACTAAGTGAAATAACTTTTTAATAATTCGAAATACTCCAATTTTTTAGCGACTTTCAAATTTTCCACAATTCTTGTGATTGTGATCAGTTGTGATTACTGTGAATAAATTGCGCAGCATAACCTAACTTTATCACACATGGTTTTTGTTTTGATTTGCCAGTGTTTAGTTTCGTTCAGATATTTTCATAATTATTATCGATAATTATAATAAAATATAATCGGTGAGTAAAAAAAAACATTACCCAGTTTATTTTTCATAAACTATCAAAAAAAAGGTTATGACATGAATAAACATGAATATTCGAGATTGTTTACAAATGCTCGAAAGGTGTTTGTTTATATTGTTAACAATAGGAATAAAGTCGATAAATTTAACATTTTCCTTATTGTGAAAAATCAAACATTTATAAGAACAATAATAACTTTTAAACATATTTAATAAACAATTTTAAATATTCAGGTTTTTTACTTTTTTTTCCTCCTTGTCTAATAAATCCTTTTTTGCTTTTTAAAATTCATTTCAGTCAATAGTTGCTGAAATAGACAATTACCCAAAAGTGTTAAATATGCATGAATTTTGTCAATTTTGACGTTTGCCCTAAAACATTCATAAAGTTTACAACGTTGGCAAATTACACGAAAATTTTTTTCTGAGATTTACTAAAAATAATGTAAAACCTTGAAAAAACAAATTAAACGAGGCCCCTAACAATGAATTTTCTAAATATTTTATACACTAGTGATTTTGATTTTTCTAAGTAAGAAATGGCATAATTCTTATAAGAATTCTATTTCTTAAAAAGTCAACCTTGAAAAATTCAAATAAGAAAAATATTTTCTATAAAACCAGTTACACTGTATTCAAAAATTTCAAATTTTTTATAAGAAAATATTCAAGCCTCGTACATTTCTTATAAACTAAAATTTTTATGAAGAAAATTGTTTATACAAATTTCTACAGGAAATAGAATTTTATAACAAAAATTTATATTACAAAAATCTTACTGTAAAAGTTTGACCTTTTTTTAAAACAACGAATTTTATTGTCGATGATTTAATGAATTTTTGTTGCTGACGATTTTAGGGGCTTCGCTGAATTCGCTGTTTTAAGACTTTAAATCATTGATGGTAAATCTTAGAAAAAAAATTCCTGTTTGATTATTCAACGTTGTAAACTTTGTGAACATTGCCCTGAAAGAGTTTTTTAAATGTGTATTTTATTCGAAAGAGGTTTGAGAGAACTTGACTTTTTTTCATACAAAAATTTTATCATTAGACTCAGAAGTACATATTTTTAACTATATCTTTAGAATTTTGAATGTACTAGTCTTTTGTTGTTCATGATTACAAATCCTAAATTTCCCTTTTCCGTATTTTTAAAATCGCCCATTTTATTTCAAAAATTGTATCATTATATTATGTAACACCACTGACATATCAATTTTCATCACTTTTTATTGACTATAATTTGTATAATATTTTTTTTTATACTATAAATACTAATTTTTATACCATAAATTTCAGCTTCCCCTTTAATTTTAATTTTATAATACTGAAATTTCCAAATTTAAAACCTCCATTCTTTGAGATTTTTCAACGTTATTTATAGTAAAACTAAAAATTCTGGTCTCAGTTTTACCTGAAATAATAATTTCATGTCCTTGAATTTTCTGAATTTAAAATATTAATTCTTTCAGATTGTTGAGAGAAACATGTTTCACTTTAAGGTATTACGTCCATAGTTGAATTTCTGAGATAGACTTTTATGAAAAAAATCACAGATAATCTTGTATGCGTACTGAGTGAACCTGCGAAATTTCAGCTCGATTCACTGTCTAGTTTTTTGTAAAAAAATTCCTAAATTTAACATGTATTCAAATGGGCAGAAGATCACAAGTAATTTGCCGTATTAAATACGAATTTTCACAGTACCATTTTTTCGAAAAACTTGTTTTTCCTACTCGATTAGTAAACTTAGCAGCACTGTCCTTGATCGTACTCCATGACAGAATGATCTCTTACTCTAGTATAAAAAAGGAAAGCACGCTGCGGTGTGCTGCGGTGTTGCCGCGACCGAAAATAAAATAGTGAACTGAAGTTAGCGGTAGCTTGCGCCTATCTTCACCATGGACGTAATACCTTAAAACCACAATCCATACTTTTTTCATTACAATTTTCGGTTTCCAATGGTTTTATTGCCAAGAGTAGTTAATTACAAATTCCCAATATTCAGAAGTTGCTAATAACCAACCTCAAGTTAAACTGTATTAAAATATAATATCTATCTGGATTTTTAGAATCACAAAACCATGGTACGATCCAGAAAACCTGTACGTGGAGGACGCTCCAAAGGCGGTGATTATTTTAAAAAACCCAAGAAGAAAAAAGAAAAATTCAATTTATACACAAAATGGTATATCAAAGAAAGAAACCAGCAAAACCAGGTTGACGAAGAATACCGAAAACACATGGAAGAAAAACAATTACAAAAGAAACAAAAAATGGAAGCAGATCAAGATTCCGAAGATGAGATAGAAGAAAATCCTTTGAACACTTTATTATCCACATTTGACAACTTTGACAAAGAGAAATCCGTGGCAATCTATTCTGACACAGAATCCGAGTCAGAAATGGAAGTTGAAGAAGAAGAAGCAAAAGAAGAAACAGAAAATTGTAATTCAGAAAATGAGAGATTGTTGGGTGACTCAGATGACGAAAGCGATGCTTCTGAAAAAAATGTCAGTGATGACTTGGAAGATGACGATGATGATGAAGAAGAAGAAGAAATGAACTTGCTTAGGGATGATGACGAAGATGCAGAAACCGCTCGAGAAGACGCGGGTGAAGTATCCGATCCATTTTCCGTTCACTTGAGGCACGATCTTGATGATGAACTTTACAAGGTCGTATCCAGCGAGAAGATGCCACAAAGTAAACACCAACTGCACTGGCCAGCTTTAAAAAACGCCGTTTGTCTTCTTCCCAAAATCGAAGAGCCTGAAGAGGCCAAGCCGAAAAAGACGATATTGTTAGACACTGAAACATACGCGAAACATGGACAAGTTCCAAAAATCATGAAGAGAGTGATTTGGGATGAATTGTTTGTTCCATCTCAAATCCATGGAAATTTGAGCAAAGCAAATGAGGCTAATATTATGTCGCAGAAAAATCCATCAAAGAAAAAACTCCAGTTGACAGAGCTCCAGAAAGAGCTTTTCTCCATAATCAACAATTATCAGGATTTGTTTTATTCAGAGAAGACTTTTTCAAATGCTGATGAAATAAGATTCGTTTATTCCTTGCATGCTGTGAATCATATTTTGAAGACACGAACCAGGATCTTGCATCACAATTCCAGAATTCAAAATTCTGGCAAGGAGAAAGACATGGCCCCGGAGGAGTTCAGGGATCAGGGACTTGTGAGGCCCAAAGTTTTGATTGTGGTGAATTATTTGACTTTCACATTTTTTTAACTGTTTATGATGAACAATGTCTGGGAATTATATGTATATATTTTTTTTGTTACTTCAAATTAGGGGCCGTGAACATAATACGTCACACACTTTTTAGCCATTTTGTACCCCTCCCTCCCCCTATGTCACACTTAGTCGCACATTTAGATTCCCTCTCCCTTCCTGGGAAGAAGTTTCAGTGTAAAGTGAGCCCTATATGTCTTATATCGGGGTTCCAGTGTAAAGTAAGCCTAATATGTCCTATATCGAGGTTCCAGTGTAAAGTAAGCTTAATATGTCCTATATCGAGGTTCCAGTGTAAAGTGAGCCCTACATGGCCTCCCCACAAACGTCACGTCACACTTGCGAAATTAATGTTTTTGAAGAATCACTTATAATTATTCACAAATACTAAAGAGTCATTGAACAATATGTGAGGTTGAGATCTTCACCACACATTTTTTTTAATATTAAATTTGGCGGTTTTTCATTTTTCAGGTGCCATTTAAACACTCTTGCCTGAAAATCGTCGAGAACATAATGACCATCCTGTTTGGCAAAGCCAAAGGTGGCTCGGTTGTCAAGAAAAAACGCTTCCTGGCTGACTTCAGCGGAGACTCTCTGAAAATGCCGCGAAAGAAACCAAAACCAGAGGACTACGAACAAACTTTCAAAGGTCAAACCGATGACTCATTCAAGATAAGCATGTCGTTCACGAAAAAAACGTTGAAACTTTACACCGATTTTTATTCCTCCGACATTATCATTTCCTCTCCCCTCGGGTTGCGCAGAATCATAGGCGCCGAAGGTGAAAATCACCGAGACTACGATTTCCTGGCCTCGATCGAACTCCTCATTTTCGATCAAACCGAAATTCTCATGATACAAAATTGGGACCACGTGTTGCATATCATGAAGCACATACATTTGCAGCCAAAAAGCTCTCACGACTCGGATTTTTCTCGTCTGAGGAGTTGGTGTGCCAATGGATGGACCAAATATTATAGACAAACTCTCATTTTCTCCAGCTTGAACTGTCCTGAAATTCAGGCTATTTTTAATCAACATTGTCGCAACTACGCTGGAAAAGTTCAGGTCATCAACCCTGTAGCTGAAGGGTCGGTTTCACAGGTAAAAAAATGTTGCTGGAATCGTTTTCTTGAAGTTTTAAAACTAAGTTATTTGAAAAATAATTTTCAATTTCCCTGGCGCTCTTCATGAGCTGTAACTTATGCGATCTTTTATGGGTGTTTTGTGCAAAAAACACCAGTAAGCATATTTGAGTTTTTTTAGCGAAATCAATAATGGAATAAACAATATTCTTTGAGGAAAATTACAGTTATGGGGATTTTTTCGATTTTTTATCATCCAAACTTGCCTAACACTATAGGAAACTATTTTTATAATATCTTTTAGGTATTATTTATTCCCTGTTATATAATTTTAATGAGTTTTCTGTTTAAACAGCAGATTATAATCAAAAATGTGAAAGTTTTAGAAATCCAAAACAATTTTAAGTTTTTGGATTTTCAAAAATGTCAGTCTTTGAAAAACTTTTTGAAATTTGAAGATCGTTGTAAATTACTGACATTTTTAATGTATTTTGGATATGAAATTGTTGAAGATATCCGAAAAGTTCAAAAATTATTGAATTTGCAAAAATTTTCGGTAGTGTTGAAATTTTCACTAGATTTTCTATTTTTTTGAAATTCAAGTTTTGAAAAATTAAAAAATTTATAGGAATTTCCGAAGTATCATGATTTTCGAAATTCTTTGAGATGTCAAAAATTTCACTGGTCAAAATTCTCACTGGAGTTTAAAAATTATAGAAATCCAAAAACTTGAAGTTTTAAAATGTTCTAAAATTTAATTATTTCTAGAATTTTTAAAATACCACAAGTTTTTATTTTGATATTTTGGATTGAAATTTGGAATAACAATTAAAAAATCAAATTTAGCGACATATGTATAAATTATTTTCGAAAAAAATCAATACGTATTTTTTTGTTTCTTTAAAAAATTATTATTTTACAAGATATTTGAATTTTTTATTTCGTATACATAGCATGCAAATGACGTCATATAGTAGGAATGACGTCACTTGGTTTGACTTTTCAAAACGATGTGTCTCCGTCAATTTTTGAGATATGACAAAAAGAAAAAATACGTATCTAATATTTTTTGATAAACTTACTGAAACTAATGATATCAGCAATAAAAAAAATTGAAAATTCATAAAAAATTTGTAAAATCAAATTTGGAAGTTTTAAAATCCAAAAATTTTAAGTTTTTTGTTTTTAGAAATTTTCATAATTTCAAGAATTTTTGAAGTTTTTATTCTGAAATTTAAATTTACATCGCAGTTAAAAATTTTTTTAATTCAATTGAAAATGAATGAATAATTGGAAATAATGGAAATTGAGGAAAATTATAAATTCATCAAAAAATTTTCAATTGAAAAAATCGAATTTGAAAGTTTCATGAATCCAAACATTTTTAAAGGTTTTAGATTTTTGTAAATTTTATTATTTTAGAAAAATTTAAAAATCTTTGAAATTACCGACGTATTTAAATCTACTTTAGATTGAAAATTGAAAATATCTGAAAACTTAAAAAATTTTTCAAACTTTTTGGAATGTTAAAAATTTAAAATTTTTCTACTTCTTCATAATTCAAGTTTCAAAAAATTGAAAACTTAATAAGTATTTTGGAAAAGTTTTATAATTTTCAAAATACTTTAAGGGGGTCTCCTTATCCAGAACCAAGAAAAAAGATACTTTTTCCTAATTTTTTTTGAAGCAAAAAATAAAAACGCAGGACAAAGATTTTTCGTATATTTTTAGTTACACATCTAAACTTTTAAAAACAATTTTTTTCATTTAAAAACAACGTACAATTTCAGAGTAATCGAAGTTTTCTCGAAACCACATTTTTCAAAATTGCTTGCACGATTAAAGAACTATTCAAGCTATTACTATAAACTTTTTTTTTCATTTGTAGATAATTAAAATGCGCTTATAGTGAACCTCTAATTTACATAATGCAACACTTATTTTCATTATGTATAACGCATTTTTAACAAAAAAAAGGGCGAAAAATTCGATTTTTTTGAAAAGTGACTTAAAAAATCAATGGAAAAATTTTTTTTACAATTTTTCAGGTTCATTATAAGCGGAAACTTTTCTGCTTAAAAAAATATGTCACTTGTGCGTTTCAGATGAAAACTTTGAATAATATCATGCACGCAAATTCACTTGTCCGTGGCGAGATGCTGCGCGGGATCATCGATTACTCTGAAATTTTTCGTTGTTTTCAAATAAAAAAATTGTTTTTGAAAATTGAGATGTGTAACTAAAAAAATACAACAAATTTTTATCCTGCGTTTTTATTTTCTGCTTCAAAAAAAAATTAGAAAACAGTAACTTTTTTCTTGGCTCTGGATAAGGAGACCCCCTTAAGTTGTGAAAAATTCTGAACATTCTCGAGTATGGAATTTTAAAATTTTAGGAGTGCAAAAATCGTAAGTTTTCAAATTTCTTGAAATTCCATTATCTCCAACATTTCTAAGTTTCCAAGTTGTCAAAAATGTGTAATATTTTTGATGTTTTCAAAATTCCAAAATTTTTCCATCATACAAAATTGTCCAAAATTACCCACATTTTTTGAAATCAATGAAGATCATAAATGAGATTCATGAGTAATGCGACTAGAGGTCATTTTTAAAATGCATATTTGTGAAATGTCTCATTTCAAGCGAATGTTCTTATGTTTTTTTTTTGCACAAAACACCCGTAAAAGGTACCGTAAGTTACGGGTTCTAAAGAGTGCCAGGATTGTATTCTGAAAATTCACAAAAGTTATTGTTGTTTCTCCAGGTAATGGTGCAGCATCCGTTGATGTTTGAAAGGATGAGAATTTCGAATCACCTACAAGCCGCCAGCGAACGTCTTAATTACTTCACTTCCAAAGTGCTGCCACATTACAAAGACAGGATGCACAATCACACGCTCATTTATATTCCTTCGTACTTCGATTTCGTCACACTTCGGAATTATTTTCGTCGCGAAGGTTTGAGCAACGTTAGTATTTGCGAGTTCACCAAACCGGGAATCGTGGCCAAAGCGAGGGACATGTTCTTTCACAGCACCGCGCACTTTTTGTTGTACACGGAACGAGCGCATTTCTTCTTCAGATACAGGATCAAGGGGATCAGGCGCATCATTTTTTACGCCCCACCGTTGTTCCCTCATTTTTACAGCGAAATGTGTAATTTGATGCAAGAGGGATACCAAAATTACAAAGCTGGCTCCGATACCAACATGTCTGCCAGGATGATTTATTCCAAGTACGATTTTTTGCAACTTTCTGCAATTGTGGGCACGGAACGGGCCCAGAAAATGCTGAAGGAGGAGAAACATGAACATATGCTTATGATGAAGTAAGCGTTCGTTTTTCGAGGTTTTTTTTCCAAATAATTGTTGCAATTCACGCGTAGGAAAAAATCAGGATAAATGAAACTTATGAAAAAAAAATTAAATCAGAAAAAATGAACGTTTACTTGAAGTTGACTAAAACTGTTGAAAACTGGAATGTGTTATTTTTTAACAACGAAAAATCCGAACATAAAAATCTAACAACAACATCATGATTTCGATGTTGTTTTCCACGTTTTTGTAAAACATTTTTCAACTTCTTGTAAATAGAATGTATATATTTAGCATATTTTTCTGTAATAAATGTTTGTTGCTAAAAACAAGTTTTTGTTTCTCCATATACCTATCATTTTCCAACAATAAATTGTAAACCAAAAAAAATTAAGAATGGGAAAAAAATCGCTATTTACAGAAAAAATAGAATTATATTTTTCCGGTAAAAACCATATACAAATGTATTTTTATAACGAAAATCGAACTATATTTTACTTCGATTTCAAAGTTTATATATAATAATCATTATGCATTTGCGTTGTATTTCAAAAAATCTAATATGACCTCATTTTATACTTTATCAAAAAATTAATTAACCCATGTGCACGTATGTAATTGATTACCAATTTATTATCCAAATTATCACGCAATATGGCATGTGAAAAAATGTTATACATAATTTTTCAATAACCCTTTGACATGTGAAATTGTCCAGTCGAAGATCAATTGCATTATCCTGATTTCATTATTTAAAAAAAATCATGATTCAAAATTCGTAGTATAAGCTAACTTTTTCTTCTCTCATTCGACATATATTATTTAGCATATACCCGCAACGTTATAAAAAAATCTTTCACTGGTTCGTTGACATATAATTTAAGATTTTCCACCAAAGCTGCTCATCAAATTTCCCAGGCCACCAGCAGCCCCTGAATGGAGCTGTTTCATCATGTTTTGCAAACCTGACATTCCTCCTAGAAATAAAAAAGTAATTCAAAATCTGTCTCCAAAAAAACTCGATGCCAAAGGATTGTAAAAATTTTAAGTGTTTTGGAACTAAGAATTTTATGAAGGATTTTTTTCTTCAAATATTCCTATTTTTGTATAATTAAGCAGGCGCATAGGCAGAGGAGAGGGGGGGGGGGGTTATCTCCCGAAATTTGGATAAAATTAATTATTATTCCACATAAAAATAAAAAATATTTGTATACAGGATATAACGAACAATTTCATCCAAGTCCTCAAAGTTAAACGAAATTCTTAATTTTACTTGCTTAAAAACAACAATAATCTTGACTTCATAAAAATTTTTTCTCCAACAAAATTCTAATTATAAATTTTTTGCTCGGTAAGCGTAAAAAATGAAAATTTGAAAATCTGTTTCAACCCAGTGAATTATAGAGAAAAATTACAATCTAAAAAAGTGTTGAAAGTCTATAAAACTGAATCTTGGAGCATCGAACTTGATTAATCTACATTAAAATCTATAAAAATACCAGAAAATCTTCCGAATCATACTAATTTTCAAAAAATATTGAAAGACATAGAATTTTATAGAGGAACTGTTTTCTGAAAAATTTGAAAAAATACACACGATTCATAAAAGTTGAAACTCTTGAACGTCAAGTTTTAAAAAGCGTAAAATTTTAAAAATACTAGCAAACTCTACAAAATCTTATGGATAATTTTAAGAAATACAAAAACACAATAAATCTTTAAAACGAAAAAATTTTTTATATATGAAATTTTTCTAGAAATCTAGCAAGTTATTGGAAACCGATCGAAATTTCAATTCTAGTGAACCAAATTCTAGAAATCTATATATAGCTATCTGCAAAATTACTTGATATCTATGAACATACCTTATTCGTAAAAATTTCATAAATACTAAAAAATGAGAAAAATACAAGAATTCTATTTGTTACACTCAAAAACCATGTAGACATAATTTTCCTAACTATTTTAAAACCTTGAATCCTAAAGCATATAATCCTGCAAATCTATAAAAATACCAGGAAATTGTTCGAATTGTATGAATACTAAAAAAAAATGAAATATACTGTAAATTCATATAATATATTGTTTACTGAAAAATTAATTTAAATACTCAAAACCTTTGAAATTTGCAATGCAATAGCATCAAATAAAGTATAAAAACACTTGAAATTCATAAGACAACCAGAAAGTACTACAAAATTTCGTTAATAACATAAAATACGAAAATTCTAGAAAATCATGAAATACTGGACATTTATAGATATTATTTTCTCAAGAATTTTGAAAATACTAACAGTATTTAAAAAATCTCAACTTCAAAGACTTGAAAATTACAAAAATCGAATTTCATTATGTTAAATACGTTTGTGAAAAACACACGACTCTGGGATGAAAAACTTGAACACCTCTAAAACCCTAAAATCCACAAAATTAATAATTATGGTACTCTCGTAACCAGATCATCAAAGATTAAAAATTATAAAATTCCAAAGGAAATACATTTTTCCGGAAAACCCCTCCTGAAAATTTTTTCTGCGTACGCCCCTGTTATTAGGTATGAAACTCTGTAAATTTGTGAAATCAATAAAAATTCCCTTTAAAACTGGACAGGCATTGGACTGCGAATTTGGAAAAGCCAAATTCGATTAATATAAAAAACTTTTTCTTCGTGAAAAGTCGTGAAAAACGACTTTTGATATTTGTGTTTTTATACTTTTAAATTGTTAGTATCAATATGTTGTATTGTAAAAAATTGTTACAGTTTCCTGATGAGGACTCAATAAAATAAGAGTCGAAAACTTGATTTAAATGAAATCTTTATGATTGTTAAAGGAGTTTGATTTCCTTTAACATTAATATGTGGCTCCTTGAAATCGAGTTGATTGGACATTATTCCAATTCGATTTATATCTGGATCGTACCCATTCGGTGTAACACATGGGGATCCATCATTTTCGCCATCTGTTGGTTCAGTTTGGCCATTTGGGCGGGATTGACGTTTTTGGTCATATCTCCGCCTTTGAAAAGGCCTTTGATGCCTCCCATTTTCTTCACAACTGCTGCGAACTTCGTGTACTGAGTGATCAAATCCTTGACTTCTTTTTCGGTGACGCCAGCACCTCGCGCTACTCTCGTCACTCTTCCCGTTTGTTTGCTGAACAATTTTGCTCCATCACGATTGTCGAGTTCTAGAAAAATATTTTTTAGTTCAAAACCTCAATTCCCGTTTTTCCAATAATGATAAAAAATTATTTTCACCTCCGTCGTTCATACTGTCCATCATTGTCATCAGCTTTTTTAACCTTGCCATGGATTCTTGCTCCGTTCCTTTGGACATGAAATCTTGGCTGAATCCAGGTATCATTCCCTAAAACCAAGAAATGAAGATGCATTTTGACGTTTTTTTTTTTTACTAAAAATTGTACAAACCATGATTTGTGAAAATGGCCCCATCTTCATAATGTTCTGGAACTGTTCGTACATGTCTCGCAGAGTGAACTGGCCGTGCTTGATTTTTTCGAGCAACTCTTCGTTATCGTCAAGATTCAGTTCATTGACTCTGTCGATGAGACCTTCGATATCTCCCATTCCTAAAAGTTTGCTGATGAAAGGTTTTGTTTTAAATGGTTCCAAATCGTCGATATGCTCGCCCGTTCCCACGAAAATTACAGGACTTTGTGTTGCTGCAACGCTGGTGAACGTGAAATTTAGAAAAAAAAACATGATTACATTGTAAAACTTGAATATTTTTGAAGGCTGTGTAAAAAACAGTACATTAATAAAACAGTTCAGAAATTTGGGATTTTTCACAATATTACTGAGAAACATATAATTTTACCAGGATTTTCAATCTCTAAAATTCAAACAAAATTTTTCTCTTTATGCTTTTATTTTATTTTTGTTTTCAAAAAATAGGATAACTTGTTCGAAATAGTAAGAAATGCTGGAAGATTATTTTAGAAAACAAATATATTTTTTTAAAAGAAAAATATAAAATTTATATAATACAATTTGTAAGATCAATATTTAAGCTTACGCTGAAAGTGCTCCACCTCCTTTAGCATGTCCATCCAATTTCGTAATAATAATGGAACCTACGTTGACACATTCTTTAAAAGCTCGAGCTTGAGCTTCGCAAGCTTGACCTATTGTCGCATCCATGACGAAAATAATATTATTGGGTCGCTGAAAAATGAAACATAAAATAATGAAAGGATAAAAGTATTATTCAATGAATATTCTTCATTTACATCTGTGAACTTTGAGGGAATAAAACTTTGAATCGACGAATGTAAGTTTGATACTGGAAAAACGAATTTCTTTTATATATAGGAATATAAAAGATTGTTGCAATCTGAAATGCTAGTGATTCACTGTGTATTTAAAAACATGAAATTGTAAGTAATTCAATTTTAAATAAAAAAATAGAATGAAATCATATTTTTCATTAAAAAAAATATGGAAATTTTCATTCTGAATATTCTTGCAATTTTCGAAAACTCAATATTGTGGAAAAAATACAGTCATTATTTTTATATAAATAAATGAATATTTAAAGGAGACTATAAAAATCTTACTACAATTACATATAAAAGTTTGTTTAATTGAATATACGGAATCTAAAATATTAACAGATGAAAAATAAAATAAAATAATATCAATGCTTTAAAATTGAATCTATTTATTATTTTAACAAAATAAAAAAAAAGTAACTTGAAAATTGGCAAATGACGAAAAGTTGTAAATCGGAAATTCCAAAATTTAGAAGTTGAAAAACCAGAGAATGTATACTTTGAAACCACCAAAATTTAATATAGAAAAATATGAATATTTTACAGCATTATTTTTATGATTTACTTATCATTATGAAATGCTAGAGATTTACTGTGTTTTCACAACTTAGAATATTTTGAAAATTATAAAACTTTTCCAAAATCCTTATAAAGTAATAAATTTTTTTAAAATAATACAATTTATAAAAGTCCAAAACCTTTAAAAATTTTTGGATTTCTAAGACTTTCAAATTCAATTTTTCTGAATTAAAAATTTTTGATAAATTTATAATTTTCTCCGATTTCTGATTATTAATTAATTTTCAATTTTTATTTAAAAAACTTTGAACTGCGATGTACATTCAAATTTCAGAATAAAAACTTCGAAAATTCTTGAAATGATGAAATTTTTGAAAAACAAAAAACTTGAAACTTATGGATTTTTAAACTTCCAAATTTGATTTTTTGAATTTTTGATGAATTTTCAATTTTTTTTCATTGACAATTGATAATCAACTGTTAATTTTGATTTTCTAAATTTTGATTCAAAATTTTATTTAAAAATATCAAAATAAAAACTTGGGGAATTTAAGGAAATTTTTAAACTTCAAGTGTTTGGATTTCTATAATTTTAAAACTCCAGTGAAACGAAAACGTTAAGAATTTTTGACATCTTAAAGAATTTCGAAAATTATGATACTTCAGAAATCCTTATATAGTTTTTAATTTTTCAAAACTTGAATTTCGAAAAAATAGAAAATATCGTGAAAATTTCAACATTATTGAAAATTCAATAATTTTGAACTTTTCAGATATCTTTAATAATTTCATACCTAAAATACATTAAAAATGTCAGTAATAAAACTGTAAGTAATTAAATTTTAAGTATTAAAATAAAATGAAATCCTGAATTTCACTAAAAAAACATGGAAATTTTCGTTCTGAAAATTCTTGCGATTTTCGAAAACTTAGTATTGTGGAAAAAAATACCCAGTCATTACTTTTATATAAATAAATGAATATTGAAAGGAGACTATAAAAATCTTACTACAATTACATATAAAAATTTGTCTAATTGAATATACTGAATCTAAAATATTAACAGATGAAAAATAAAATAAAACAATACCAATACTATAAAATAACATGAATTTATCATTTTAACAAAATAAAAAAGAAAAATAAATAACTTCAAAATTAACAAATCACGAAAAGTTGTAAATCGTAAATTCTAAAGTTTGCATAATAAAATTTACTATAACAAAAATGTGAATATTTTACAGCATTTTTTTTATGATTTAATTATCATTATATCGATCTTCCAAACAATTTCAAAATTTTTTTACAAAATTCAAACTACACTTTTGAATCACGAACTTTTACAGATTAAAGCACAAAAATAGACAATTCAGTAAAGCACTGACTGAAAAAATTGGATTAAAAAATAAGAGTTTTTATAGACGAAGCCATGAAACTGAACGAAAAAGTCACACTTACAATGGCATTGGAAACCTGCAACATCTCCTCAAACAAGGAATCTTGTTGTTTGTGCCTACCACTGGTATCGACAATTATTATCTCGTAGCCTTCTTTTTTGAACATTTCTACGCCATCTTGAGCTATCACGACAGGATCTACCTCCGTATAACTGAAACATTACAGAGTTAAAAAATTTAAAGTTTGTTTAAATAGGCTCATTTCTAGAGCTACTCAAAATATTTTTGTCAAAAGTTCTAAATATGTATTTTATATTTTGTTAAAAACAAGCAAAATATTTGGGAAAAATATTCTTGACATAGGGAGCGTTCAAGTATTACGTCACGGGCTAGGGGGGGGAGGGGGGGTCAGGCCAAATGTGACGGTGTGTCACAGGGGGGCCTGGGGGGGGGGTCAAGCGCTGCGTCACGTCACATAAAAATTTGAAATTCAAAGGTATTTCCTCGCTTTTTCTTTTGTGAAATAATTATGTTAAGAATACTTCCTTTATATGTACAATAAACATTTATAGTATTTTTGATAATTATCAAAAATAAATTATAATTTCATAGATTTCGTGGATAATTCCGTCTACATTAATTTTAAATATTTGATGTATTCCTTAACTTTTTTAATTTTTTCAGTATTTATAACATTTTTATTGTTTTCTTGTATTTTTATACATTGACGCCATTGGTACAGATTTTTCAAAAACGCAATTCTTTCATAGAATCCAAAAACATTGAATTTTTTACAGCAATTTTATGACTTGACAGATTTTCTGGTTCTAAATTTTTCAGAACTTCATTTCCAAATTTCGAAGTTTTTAGATTCTTAGTATTTCCATAAATTTCAATCTGGTACTATAAATCACTATTTGAAAAATTTTTTTCTGACAATTTCTTACAGGAAATGTTTGGCTATACATTGTATTATAATTTAATTTCAGAAAAAATTCCTTCAAGTTAGAATAATTGTTATTTTGAGTTAGAAAAACTAAAAATTCTGCACCTAATTTTAACTTTACTAATTTTATGATATGGTATTATTATTTTTATGACTTATTTTTTTTGTCTCAATAGTGTTTAAAAGTAAAAAGTGTCTACGTAGTGTCTAAAAATGTAGTGTCTAAAAAAGTGTTGAAATAGTGTCTCAAAATGTCTAAATAGTGTCTTGATCGTGTTTAAAAAAGTGTCTAAATAGTGTCTGAAAGTGTCTGAAAAGAGTATCTAATTTGTGTCTAAATAATGTCTAAAAATGTCTGAAAAATTGTCTAAATAAAAATGTCTGAAAAATTGTCTAAAAATATCTCAAGAATGTCTAAAAGATTCTAAAAAGTGTCTTAATACTGCAATTTTTTTTGTAAATATAATTTTTTTCAACAGTTGCAACTTACTTTAGAATCCTTAAAAAAAAATTTTAGCGTCACGCCACGCGCCGGGGGGGGGGGAGGGGAGATCGACTGATTTGTGACGCCGCGTGATGAGGGGGGGTCAAAAATTCCAAAAAACTGCGTTACGTAATACTTGAACGCTCCCATAATTGCATATACTTATAAATTTTGAATGTACGTTAAATTTACGAAGTCATAATAATAAATTTCAATATATTTTTCACGAATTTTTGTTAAACGACTTCTTTTTTTATTTAGCCTCTTCTACAGATTTTTTTCAAAGTACCTTCATAAATATTTTATTAAGTCATGTAGAAGATATATAAGAACTACATAAAATATTTATGAATTCACAGCCCTGTAAAAACTGTATTAAACATTGTAAATATAGGTTTCATTCAAAATTATTAGTAATCAAATTACTTTACGGATATCAATAACCCATTTATGTAAAAAATTTGTAAATTCTTACTAATTAAAATTAATGAAATTTTTGACAGTGCGACAAACAAATTGCACTCTCAGTTTAGAAATAATTTTTTTCTCACTAAATTCGGTTGAAATATGTACGAAAAATTAAAAATAGTCAAAATATGTATTTTTTTCAAGAAAAGGCCGAAATATGTAAAAAAAATAATTATTTTTTAGAATAATACCTTCCGTAAAAAGGTATCCTAGCTTTTGTAGCGTTCTGTTTGATCTGGTCGTAAGCACCGGCACGGAATGTATCAGCACAGACAAGACAAGCCTTCCAATTTTTTTTCAGATAATGATAAGCCAGTTTTGTGCACGACGTAGTTTTACCAGAACCTTGAAGACCAACGAACATGATAATGTTGGGTTTTCCTTTCACTGGTTGATAAGCTTTCACACCAGGATCAACCAACTGCAATTAAATAAATAATAACTATTAAACAAGTTCGATCTTGCATCATATTATTCTAAAAACATTTAAAAAACAAAAATTAGTATTTTAAAGTTTCAAGTGTTTATCATTATATATTTCCCTGATCATCGTTAAGAAAGTTAACAAGATAATAAAATCAAAACTGTGAATTTTATTTGTAATAAATTTTTTCTAAATAGACATAAATATAAGTATCACAAATAAATAGCGAACTATAATTTTGCCTCAAATTTGATTCAAGTTTTTTTTATTTTTGCTAAAAAAATCATATTCATTAGAATTTACCTTGACAAGTTCTTTGAATACCGCTGTTTGGATCATACGGCGTTTATTCAATCCACCTGCCATGTCATTGAAATCAATGACAGATTTGACATTTTCTCTTAAAGTCGCAACTTGTCTTATATTGACATCAGCTTCCAGAAGCGCTGTGACTATTTCCTTCAGCATAGAATTCAAAACCTAGAAATAATATGTACATGATGAAACTAAAATATTATTATGGGCAAATAAGAAAGAGAAAAATACGATATAATTATGTAGACAATTTTTTCATAAAATAAGCACATGCAATTTGATTTTTATTGCTTCAATTATTTTTCATTGATTATTCAATATTTATTCATCACTATAGTTTCATCATGATTTTTTTAAAGAATATTCTTGTAATTTCATTATTTAATTTATAAATGTATAATTACAGAAATAAAAATTTCGAGGTAACTATATATTCAAATTTATTTTACACCTGATAATTAAGTATAAATTATCAATACTTTGATTAATAACTTCACCACTCTCTAAAGTAGCAAATTTTAAAACATATTTGAAAAACTTGTACAGTAAGAAATTTTTAAATACCAAGATTGAAATTAAAAAGTTTTAATTTCTTTTAGTATGAGTAAAATCTTCAGAAAAGACAATTTTCAAATTGAAAAAATTCTCAAAACTATTTAAATTACATTGTTTACAAAATTTTAGATCTTGAAATGATGATTCTATGATATCTAAAACTTATAACTTGTTACAAAATTAACAGATAAATTATTAATATTATAACAATAAATCAGTTAACAAAATATATTAAACTTATGAAATCAACTTATGATTTTTCCTTTTTAACTTAACAATTGAATATTTTAGAGAATTTTTTTTTATTTATGGTCAATTTCGGTTTTAATTAAAAAATTAAATTTTATTTCCTATGTAATTGATTATTTCAATATTAGTTAAATATTCATTCATTAGTTAAATAAATAATAAATATTATTATAACTATTATATTATTAATACTTATTATTATTATATTTATTATTTATTACAGTTTTTACAACTATATATTATTATAACTATATTATAACTAATAAATTCATTAGTTAAATATTATTTTAGATGTAAAAATTTGGAAGCTCGGGAAACAACAATTGACAAATTCTTTGAAATTCAATGTTATCATTAGTTGTTAAAAATGCAAGCAATAAAATAAATGAAAATAATGACTTAAAAAATAATATAATCAATAACTGATACACAAGTATTTAAAAAATGTAAATTCGAAGTTAAATTCTTAATAAACTGAAAATTACTAATAAAATACTTTTTTTTTTAAATAAAAAATTGTGATTGTTTCAACTTTGAAAAGTATTGATTATTAATAAAAACTTGCGAACAAAAGTATTAATTTTTGGTAATAAAAATTAAATTGGTTAATTTTTTTTTACAAAAGCTTTTGTTTAAAATTTTTCAATTCCAATATTCATAATTTTTTAATCCATTAATTTTTTTAATCGAAATTTAGGGACTAAAAATATTTATACTTGCTCAATGTAGGAATTGGCAATTTTGCAATATAAAATTCATATCAATTTATAATAATAAATATAAAAAACATTAAATAATAAATAATACAATTAACTGAGAAATTTTAGAACTAAAACTGTATTTATTAATAAACAAAGGTTGTAAAAATCCTGATTATTATAAATTATATTTTTATTTTTGTAACAATATGAAATTTTTGTTTTTGAATTTTTAAATTGAAAATTTTGAATACATTAATTTATTATTATATATAAATTATATTATGAATAGTTAAATTTTTTTTTTGAATATTGTATTTTTTATTTCTAATCTAAAATTTTTCATCTAGCTCTATAACTCGAGAAATGAAATCCAGGAATGCAAACATTGACGAAATTTTAATTTTGAACTTTTTGAGTGTTGACAAATTAAAATGATGGCCATTATTAATATCATTGAAAGATTAAGGTTTTCTAGGTCTGCATTTGGATTTGGAATTGAAAATTGAATTAATGACAAACGTATGGCTAAAAGAACGTGGTGACCATCTGTTTGTTATGAAAATGACAACACTTACCTCTTCATTAATTACGGTTGCATTGCTCAATGAGCGCAACGCGGACGTAATTTTACGCCCCAAATCCGCCAAAACCATGATGACTGTTGATGAAAGTCAAAATTCAAAAATGAAAATTGACACTTCACAGTACACAGAACTGAATTACGATGTAATCAGATGAATGAAAATACAATACGAAATTGACAAATTGACACTTTGCAATAATCATCATTCTCTGTTGATCTCTGCAGATCTCAAAGTTGAGGAGGGAGTAGGAAAATGACGCTACTCGACAAAAGTTCCGTGGTTGAAAAATCCCTAATCTAGCAATGTTCAGAGCGCGCTAAACTCCCGAATTTGAAAATCCCTATGAAGTTTGTCCATATCGACTAGAGTCACGATGGTTGGAAACCCCGAAATACAATGTCCAGAAGTTGGTAATAATTCGAAGCAACGAAGATCGGAACAACATTTGTACCGACAGTTGCGAAGTACCGCATTAGCTAAGGACCTGCATTTGCAAAGTCCCGACTACGAGAAAAGTTCCGA
>JAPYZL010086518.1:0-19841 GCA_030522825.1 Platygaster orseoliae
GCGAATTTTAAAAAATGGTAAAGGAAAAATCGTCTTAGAATCGCATGAGGATTCTATGGTTTTCGGTAGTTGCGGTGATTAAATTACACCCTGTATAATATACGATTTTTAGAAGTTTTCGAAAAGCTTTTTAAAATCTTATAAAAACTTTTGACAAAAACGTCGCAAGATATTTTTTAGACTTGATAACATAACATCAAATGTCAAAAGTATGAATAACTTTTAATTACAAAAAAGGGAACAATCAAACATTTTAATGGTTTTTTAAAAAAAGAAAGTTTTTAGAACACTAAAATATTCTAAATTACATATTTAAACTAACATTTCAGATTCTACAAAATGCTTGAATGTAATAAAATTGGAACAATTGGATTATATAAAAATTCTACGAATCAAGTCAAAAATGTTGAATGGTAAAAGTATTTGAAAGTTTTAAGTTTTTTCTTTCAATTTTACTTAAATGAGAAAACAGTGCCCAAATAAAAAGTTCTGCAAGATTCTTCAATTTTATTCTATTTGGAAATTTTTTCTTATTTTTGAATTATCATATATAACCTATTATTTATTAACATGATTCAACAAATTTATTCAGTACTTGCATTTCTTATGTAATATACAATTTTTAAAAATTTTCATAAAGTTTTTAAAAATCCTATGAAAAATTTAGACAAAAACGTCATAAGGTATTTTTCGGACTTGATAACATAAGTGTTAAAAATATGAAAAAATTTCAATCTGAAAAATGGAGACATTTAAACATTTTTATAATTTTTCAAAAAAAGAAAGTTTTCGCGTAACTAAAGTTTTCTAAATTACCTATTCAAACTAACATTTCAAATTCTACAAAATGCTTAAACGTTATGAAATTGGAACAATTGAACTATATAAAAATTCTACGAATAAAGTCAAAAATGTTAAAATTTTAAGTTTTTTTTTACAATTTTATCTAAATTAGAAAACAATGCGCAAATAAAAGGTTCTGCAAAATTCTTAGATTTTATTTGATTTGCAAATTTTTTCTTATTTTTAAATTATCATATATTACCCATTATTCATTTCTAGGATTGAAAAAAATTCGTTGAGCACTTGACTTTTTTATGTAATATACAATTTTTAAACGTTTTCGATAAGTTTTTGAAAATCCTATAAAAAATTTAGACAAAAACGTCATAAAATATTTTTCAGACTTGAAAACATAACATAAATGTGGAAAATATGAAAAAATTTCGATCTCAAAAATGAAGACATTTAAATATTTTAATAATTTATCAAAAAACAATCGTTTTCAGATCACTAAAATTTGTGTGGATAGTGAATTTTTTCACATATTCAAACCGAAATTTCACATTCAATAAAATACTCAAATTTTCTAAATATTGAATTGGAAAAATTGTACTATATAAAATTCCATGAATTGAGTCAAAGATTGCAAACAATATAATTTTCATAGGATTTTGATATTTACAAAATTGGAAACCACTTATATAAAAAATCAGTTTTATTCTGAAAACTCGTCACTTCAAATTTTCAGAATTCTACAATCTAGTCAAATTCATCTCCCGAGAGTTTAAAATTAAAAAAGAATTAAATACTGTTTTAAATTTCCAGATTTTCAAAATGTTTTTTTATGAGATCATAAATACTTATTTAACAATTTTTTTCTCATGCTATAAAAGTAAAAATTAATTAACATATGACAAAATTTTGTGAAATCCTGGAATTTTTTCAGTCTCGAATATTGACTTATTTGTTCCAGCCATCAAACATTTAGTGAAACTTACAGAACGTTGAAAAATTATGTTTAAAATATATTCCTTCTAAATTTTCTTGCGGAAAAACTCTTCGTAATGTCAAATTTTCTGTACCCCGAATTTCTCGGCATTCTCGAAATTTTCAAAATCTCAAAAACAAGCGACTATCACCATTTAATTTGCAAGACTTATTTTGTTGCAAATAAAGTATTAAACCCACAATTCAAGGTCAAACCCTGAAGTTAAGTTAATCCCAAAGTTAAATACACCAATGGCAGCAAAATTTTGATTCCCGGTCATTTTCCCGAATCCGAGTTTCCGAACGGCCATTTTCCCGAAATGCCATTATTCCGAACGTATTATTTCCCAAATGGCAATTTTCCTGAAAGTATTTTTCCTCGAACGCCAATTTTTCCGAAAGTATTATTTTCCGAATTTCGGTTGGAATTTAACTTTTATTTCAATTGTATACATTTATGAATTTTATAAGAAGAGTCTTCAACAAAAAGGTCATTGTAAAAATTTCATAAGAAGAGTCGCGGTAAAAATTTTATAAGAAGAGTCTTCAATAAGAAGATTCGTGGTTAAAATTCCAAATTAGGTTTCTTCAGATATAAAATTCAAAGATTGATGTTGTATGCGATTGTTGTATGCAATTATCACGTAAGAAATTAAGATTCTAATTTTGAATGTGACAGTTGTTGTTCATGCGTTAATTGTTTTGTAAATGCGTAACCATGGCATTTATAGACATTAGGCTGATAGAAAAATTTCTCGTTCGGGAAAATAAAAATGGCCGTTCGAAAAAAGACTTTTCGGGAAAACGGTTTTCGGGGAAATGGCCGTTCGGGAAAAAGGCTGTTCGGGAAAAGGGATTCGGGAAAATGGTCGGCAACGCAAAGTTTTTACTATTCTCTGTTGTAAATAAAAAATTTCACTCCCAAAAACTGAAGCTCAATGTCTAACCCTCCTCCAAAATACCCCCCCCCCCCAAGAAGCAAAATCCACCTCCAAGGGTTTTTTTCCTTTTCAAGACCACTAATCAGCCCATTACGTCCTCAAACTATCTCCATCAATGCGTAACGATTGTAGAAGAAGCGAATAAAGTGCAGAGGGGAAAATGATATGTGTTCGAATGTCGAGCTGCGAGGTAGGCACACATGCTCATTCGCTCGTACATTCGCCTTAAGACTTGGGCACCTCCTTCCTCACTCAAACGCGCTTCGCACTCCGCAAGGTACACTTGTTTCACGCATTCATCTCATTCACTAATCAACTCTACTTTCCTGTCGCACTCGTAAGTCAATCCCGACATTTTTCCTCAATTTTCCAAAGTCTTGAACTTGAACTCAATTAAAATCGTCATCGATTTTCTCAGTCAAGATCGTTTCTCACGATGAAGACTTTCGGAGTGTTTCTCTGCCTGGCAATGACAATAATCCTCGTCAACTGCAAAAGCATAAACAAAAGGCAAGCGGAAAATGAAGTCAGCCCATCGAACGAAGTAAGTGGAAAAATTTCTTACAAGGTGAATTTTCAACAGTGACATTCACTCTCGTTGCTGCGACAAATGTCAAAAGCGAAGGTTTCCGGATCGTGAAACTTTTCTACGCGTTTTTTTTTATCGAAGCAAAGTTAAACAAAATAGAAGAATCGTAAAGAAGCGAGACAAATATCCCGGATTAACGAGTGAAAGTGGTCAAGCGATGGTCCAGTACGCGCACACTTGAAAAACGTGCACACACGTTTGAATTTTCTCGTGTACGGGGATTGACTATTTTAAAAATAGACCAAGTCTAGTCGCAAGGTAGTTGATACTGTTACTGAACGAGCTTTCGATCGTTTGAACATCAATTAATTCTTTTGATCGGTGAAGTCAGTGGTCAATGCAAGAGGCAACAGAAGATGTTGTGTGATGGTCATTTTAATGACTGTGGAGTTTTTATAGGTGTTGCGAGATCATGCATGAGGAAAAGTTGCGTGAATTCCAAAATTTATAGAGCCTGCTGTATTGGCCTAAATAAAATATTGTCGCAATCAAGAAAGTTGCGCGAGCGTTTCGCAAGCTCAGGCGCTTCAAATCGCAGCGAAAAGCGAGATTTTATATTTTTTTAGGATGGAATTAATTTTTTTAGAAAATTATAGAAAAAATGGGTATTTGAGAAATGAGAAAAATTAGGTATTTTCTGAGTGTTTTTATATTTTTAAGGAGGTTTAAGTTAATTTTGATTTAAACGTTTTCTTATTATTTTTTATCAAATTTCGATAATTCGGGTACCAATTATTTTATTGTCAAAAATTTTTTAAAATTTGAACTATATTATTAAAAATGCAATCTTAAGCGTAATAATAATTAATATTAGTATAACAGAAAGGTAATGTTTTTAATATCAATGAAATGTATATAGTATTTAGTAATAATGTATTTATTATGGATTTTAATAAGATAAAATATATTAAGTTATGACATATTTTTTGAACAATTTTGAAAATAATTTTTCATCAAATGTTGGTATTTTGGGTTTCGATCATTTTTTTCTATAATATTACTTCGTAGAGATCAAACATGTTCATAAAAGCGTAATTTAGCATGTATTTTTTAAAGATAATTTTCGATGATTTTTATAATTGTAGATCATTGGATTGAGATATTTTTTAAAAATTTTAGAGCCAAGTTTTTACCGTTTTCGGAAAAGTTTTTTTGGCAATTTTTCCAGTAATGATAGATTTTGCAGTTACTGATTTTTCTTTCTTGTTTGTTTTTATTGATGGGTTTGAAGTATTTATAGAAAATAACATTAGTTGATTCTGTACAAATTTTTCAGTTAGTTTGCGATCACTATTGAAATTTTTTGTCATCAGTTTTTAATTACTAATTTTTGATATACCTTAGCTTTGAAATTTTTTGAACCTTAACAAGGTTGTAAATTTTTTTCATGTTGCAAATTGTTGCTAGAGTTACATGGAATTTCCTCTCATAATTTTAAACAAATTCTTCTTTTAAAGTATTAAGTTATTTCTTCGAAAATTGTAAGCATAATCCTTTAAAATAAAAATTTTCTAAAAGATGTAGAAAAATCATCGATGAGTTGATCAATTGGAAAAAAATATAAAATTCTCTAAAGTTTTTATAGACAATTGGAGGTTTATTTACATTGATAAACAATGAAGTATCTGGAAAGTACTTTTTTTGTTAGGACAAAAAAATTAACAATTAAAAAAATTACATTTACAAGATTTGTCATCGATATTATCAATATCGCAACAAATTTATTCTGAAAGTAAAAAAAATCTTTATTTTTAACTTCAAATAATGTGATTCAAAACAAAAAAAAGTTAGAAAACTTTTTACAATAATAATAGCAATTATCAAACAATCTACAAAATAAATTTTTTATTTGTAGATAAACCAGAGTTTGCTTATATTACTGCAAGTTTATGAATTTGCAGTTCTTTGGAATTTTGTTAATTTTTCAATGATAACAGAAAAAAACTGTTACACAAACAGATAATAAATTCATAGCTACTAATGATCTTAGAAAATTAATACAAATAAATATTCGAACACATTTTTACATCAACCAAAAATTTTGATCAAGACATCATAATTTATTTCTAGATTTTCTCATGTTTTCAAAGTTGATGAAAAACTACTGCAAACTTTTTGAAATTTTCCAGTACATAGAAAAATATGTGAAAAACTTTAATTTATGGGAACTTTGTGTAATACACAAACACTTTTGAGGCATTTTCATGTTAAAAAAACAACTTTAGCAAAATAAAAAATTTTGAAAACAATAATAAAAACTTTTGAAAATAGTTTTTACAGTTTTCCTCAAACTTCTCGAGATCATGAAGCAACCAGAATTTCCAGAGTAGAAACTTTTGGAAAATCTGCCATATCTCTGACTTTCAAAATTTTCAAAAATTTTACTGAACTTTAATCTCACTATAACTTACTCGAATATTTAAAAAAAAAAGATTTATTCGTGTAAATATCCAATCTTGATCACTCATAGCCAAAAAAAAAGGTCATCTTTTCACAATCCCATTAAATACATTATGAGGATTAGCAGAGTATGAAACTATTTTATTCTTGAGTGCTACATATAAAAAGTAATATTATTTAAAATATTTACAATATTTGTGTCGAGTGTTTTTGCAGTTTTCATATTCAAAATTTTTATAATTGCAAAAAAATTCAATGTAAAGAAATATTCCGAAGTTAAAATTTTACTTTCTTAATTAAAAAGCTAATAATTATTTCTAAAATTTTTAATTTCTTCTATATTAAATTCTATGTATCTTTATTTATTACATATAATTTTATTTTATAAAATATATTATCTACTTATTAATAAGCCATTACTAATTTGTTTAAAATACTTTCCATACATTATACTTATATTTGTAATATACAGTTCAATATTATAAAATTTATTATTTTTCATTCACTATATATTCATTACTGAACCATTATTAATTTTTTAAGAATATCACATTTACATTTTATCTATAATTGTTATATATAATTTCAAATAACATAATAAATTTATGATGTATTATTTATATATCACTAGGCCATAATCAATTTTTTGATGTAGCATCTCTGAAGAAATCCCGAACATCAATTAATTTTTCGAAAAACCTCTCTCCATAAACAAAAATTTTTTTCAATTTGCGTTACATTTTTCATGTTCATATGTGGAAGGTGCTAATCAACTGTATATCGACAGGTTTTTGTGCTCGAAACGGAAGACGATGGAACTGCAGATGATGAGAGAAGTGATAGAGATAAAAGAAAAATAGGAGTAGTAAAACTCGGTGTAACTAATGGGATTCTTGGCTTTGTGTTCGGGGTAATTAATGCACGATTATACGCCTTGTATTCACGTTTCGAAACATACAATCGTTTTTTGCGTCGCTCAAAAAATGCTTTTGTGACTTGCATCGGGTAAAGCCGGTTTATTTTTTAATGTTCTGCATGGAAAAATTACCATCACTTTTTTCTGCTCATAGAATTCTGTTTGAACCTTGAATTTGAATGCAGTAAAAAATGTCGCACATCACGTAAACATGACTTTCTCATCGTCATTTGAATGGATTCTTGAGAGAAATATTACACAATTGGGAGAAAAAATTATGTCGTATAATTTATTGTTTTCTTAGATTCATGTGGTATTAACAGACTCTTAGAGCATTCTGAAGTCTCTTCTTTTTCAAATTATTTGGCGTTTTTTTTGAAATTTAAATTTTTTATCTGAATCTGTTAATGGAAAGTCATTCTAAACAGTGGACGCAAGAAATTTCATATTTTCTGGATTTTTTGTGTTTTTAGATTTAAGCAGAAGATAAAAATCAATGAAAAATGTGTAAAATATAATAAAATGTATTTTTCTATAAATTGAACGATTCATTAATCAAAGAAATGAATTCAAGTCAATCATTTCGCGAGCTGGCAAAAGACGAGTACGTTTCTAAACGATCAAAAAGCTGCTTTTCACCCCTCCCCCCTCCCAATAGAGAAACAATATGACGAGATTTGTCTACTTTCAGAAATTAGACGCGTTTCTAGACGCGAAAACTCGTGCTCTCTCGGTCTTGGACGAATCTAACAGGGCGAAAAACGTGGCTTTCGGTATCGACCCCACGCAATCGGCGACTAGTCAATTCGTCACTCAATTTTTGCAGCAAAAAGTGCAGGCTGGCACAAATAGTATCGGGCCCGTCGTTAACGGCGCGACGACGTTTTTGTCGAGCGCCGCATCCGGCCTGACGAACGCACTAGCAGGAAAAGTAGGCAGCTTAAGTTCCTTATCGGGAGGTCTTTCCCAAGGAGCAGGTACAACTATTGACTATTCGCTAACCTACGTTGAATCGCCTATTTCCCATTTAAAACACTTTTCCGCGCCTTAGGAAAATGAATCTGAAGCAGGGAAAACCACTTGATTTTCCCTGCGGACTTTGAGGAAATTCGGTACTTTTTTCTGTTTAGCTACCAAATGACGTCCGTAAAATATTTCGCTTGAAGAGATATTTGTCAGCTAAAAATATGAACGCTGATAAAAATATTAGTTATTTCTTGGGCTAAAAATTCTTGGAACATAGTGACATCAGAAAAAACAATTGATTTGAGTTTAAATCAAACCTTGCACTAATAATTTGTTTCCAAATGTTGTAAGTAATGTTAAAAATTTATTTGCCTTTAATTTGGTATTTTTATCCGTTTTTTTATTGTTTTTATAAGGATAAAAATCACTAATTTTATTTTCAAATGTTTCTTGCGAACTAATGGCCATTAAAGCAAAACATTTCATGTCCATGTTTTGGTGTCCAAACAGAATAATTAAAAATGCCAAGTTTTGTCAAAATCTGCGTTTAATAACTTGGATAACTTGTATCCCTTGTATGGATAAAGTATGGTTTGTTCCCTCGTTAAACAGTATTCCTCGGCTTCACCTTGGATTAAAAACTCCCTTCCCGCTAGTATACGTTTTCTTAGAACTTTCATAGAAATGTAAAAGTTCAAATAACTCGTAATTTTATTAAACGTGAGAAAATTATTTGAGAAAAATGCTATAGGTGAAAGCTTAGACAGTTTTTTCATCAATATTTAGTGAAATTCGCCATTTTATAATTGTTTAAATAATATTTTCACGCACTTTATTGTAAAAATCATAATTGATTTAGGTAAATAATGAATTAAAATTCTTGAAAAATTATCAAAGTAATATTATAAAAATATAAACGTATTCTTGATTATAATTAAAATGATAAATGATGAAAATCAATTGATTATGAAATATAGGATTATAAATGATATTTATAAATGTTTCATGTTATACTAAGAAAATGGTACAACATGTAATAATGATTAATATTTTTTCAAAATTCTTCATAAATTTTATCAGTATTCAAACTGATAAAGTTTACCAATGATCAACAAACAAACCGAATAGACTTCTATTTGTGAACTTTTTCCCGTGTAACTTACTCATATTTGATAAAATTATAAGTTATTTGAATTTTCATACAATATTTATAGTTTTCTATGAAAGCTACTTTGCTAGGGCATTTTCCAGAATCTGTTAAGCAGAACCACAAAATTTGAAAATTTGTTTCCTGGAATGCAATTTTCAAAATTTTATTATCCAAGAAGATTCTCCGAAATTCACATCTATAAAAAAAATTAAAACTAATAAAAATAAAAAATAAAAATGTTTTTTGTTCACTTGAAATTCAAATTTTATAATACAAAGAGATCATTGAATATTTGAATTATAATATAGTACATTTGAAAGACCACCAGAACTAGGAGAAAAAAAATTATGCGACGCAAAGTTACTATAACAATTCTATTAAAAAAATTGTTTCGTTGCGCAAAACAGATTCCGGAAAATTGGTAGAAACAGTAAAAAAATTTGAAAAACCATTTGTAGGCTTTTTGAAACTAGCTCAAAAACGGTATGTAATTATGTAGAGATTTAAGCTTTTGTTGAACATATTTTGAAGCTTTTTTTTAACGGTTTTTGAGGAAAAAGTCGTTTTTGCCAAAGCTTTTTTAAAAATTAAGATAATTTTTTTCTGATTTTGTGTAAAAGAGGCTTTTTTTCTAGCGTATTTTGTACAGTTTTGAACTGTACAAAATATCTACTTTTTTTTTAATGCTACTTTTTTTTAAAGACCCCTTCTATGCTGTATAATAGAAAGCTAGGGATTTTTTGACAATTCCCACCTAGTAGCATAACATACCATTGCATTTAAAAGACCGTTTTTTGCCTCATTGAGACGAGCTCAAAAACGGTTTATAATTTTATGATTTAATTGTAGATTTGAGCTTTTTTCATAGTATTTTGGAGCTTTTTTCAGACGGTTGACAATATAAAAAATTTTTTATTATCTGATTTTGCTCAAAACAGGTTTTTTTGTAACTTTTCTCTACAGAAACACTAAAAATCTTAGTATATCATAAAGGGGAATAGATTTTTGAGTATGCAACAAAAATGGTGTATGTTTTTTTAATTTCCTTTTTTTTTAATTTTACGAAAAATGATATTTTTGAAAATACTCCATTAAAGAATCATTTTTGAATTACATAATCGTACTGAAAAATCGAATGAGAAATTTATTTTGTTGCCACTTTTGACTTTTTCACTTTAAAAACCTCAAGATCAATTATCGTGCTGTTTATTTTTATAATCACTAAAGCAAATTTCAATTCATTAGTTAACCTATAAATATTATATAACTGAAAATTTTGCAACATTGAAAAAGAATTATCCCTAAAAGCGAAAATTGTGCAATGAATCTAATGTCGTATCAAGTAAAAAAATATAATTACACTCTTTAACATTGTTGCATTTTTTAGTCAAAAACATACACAAGTGAAAGTTGCGGATGTGAAATGTGTCCGTTACACTGTATCATACTCAAGAATTAAATCATTGAAACACGAGATTTGCTGCTCGGCACATTTCCTCGCAATCATTTTATGATATAAATTAGATTGCATAATCGAGTTGCTAAAAAACACATGTATTATGACTTTTTTTTCTTTTTTTACCGAAAGACGAATTTCACACCTCGTGCAGTTTCTTGTGTATATTTTTGGTGTCTGTCTCAACAGGGTAATTTGGAGTAATTAAAATTATACAGTGCTGTTGTATACATGAAATGAATATAAAATAGAAGAAAATTGATGAAAATGAAAAATATGAACAAGATAAATAATTAAGAATATGAATATAAAAAAGGCATACTTTTAAATGATAGAACGTTTGCGAATTTACTTTGAACAATTTTAATTATTTCTAGACAGGTCAAGAAACATTTCCACTGAAGGTTTTTGATACTTCTGACACTTATGAAAGTGACCTTTTTTTATTTCAAAATTTTTAATTTTTTCTACAATTAGATTCATTTTTTGAAAATTCTGTTGGTTTTTTGATAAAGCAAGGCATTACACTGAATTATGATTATTAATAATTTTCAGTTCATTTTATTAATTTTTAATCCTTGAATTTGAATGGAACACACTCAAAAAATAGGATCGAACAGGAAGTTTATAACTTTATTACTACGATGCAATGAGCAGTACATAAAACGGGTTTTTTCCAAATCCACCCTGTAAATGATTTTCGATTTAGCTGTGAAATAATTTTAAGATGCTAAAAACATAAATCAAGAATCGAATTTCATATGTACGAGACACAGTATTTTTTAAAATTTTTCTAGGATTTATTTTGATGCATTTTATACAGTGTAATTTTTTTTATACGTAGAAGTGTTCCTGTTACAAAGAAATCTGAAAAATTTCGAAAACTTGCCGAGGAATCACGAAATAAAGTCCATATCTAATGTTGGAGAATGTTGATGTACAGGACCAGCCAAAATATTTACAAAAAATCAAGAAAAAAATTTACTTATTACTTCAAATGAAACTAAGAAAATATTTGCGATAAATATTCACGATGAAACTTTATTCGTGCATTACTTGGTTAATTTATGAGTTAATCAAGATCATGACAGTGAATAATGACATGACTTGGAAAATTTTCAGCTGGAAAATGAGCACTTCAGAATCGTTTGGGAAATGGATAAATATTTCAAGATTTAAATTTTTATAAACTATAAGATACTTGTTGTCTCATAATTTCGAAGAAATCAAGGGCGTAGGCAGAAAAATGTTCAGGAGGGGTTTTTTGGAAAAAGTCTGTTTCGTTATTATTTCTTTTTTTTTTTTAATTTTTTAAAATACTAAAAATATTTAAACACTTTGATTCCTAGAGCATTGAATTTCCAGAGACTGTACAAAAATTCATAATATTAGAAAATTTTTCAAGTTGTATAAATATTGAGAAAAATTTGAAAAATACTGAAAGTATAAGAAAAACACAACATTTTAATCACAGTGACTTAAGAATCATAATTAATTAATTAATTCTTAATCAAAATAATTCCATTATACATAAAAGATGTTTCGCACTAGATAAAATTTATGTAACTTCGAAACTCTAAAATTCGTAAAATTGAAAAATCTTACTACCGAAACAAGATCATCAAAGATTGAATATCTTAAAATCACAGAAGAAATATTTTTTAAGTATTTCAGTTATTAATAAAATTTCTGTATTGTATGCTTATGCATACATTTTTGTAGTATTTTTTGAAATTCGTATAGATTTTTTGAGATTCTAGGATTCACTCCACAAATTTCTAGAATTCGATCCTAAAGCATTATAATTCACAACGATTTTGAGGTTCTAGTATTTAAGTAGATTTCCTAATAATTTTCAAATTGCTATATAGATTTCTAAAATGAGATACTCTTGAATCCTAAATTCAATAGATTTCCAGTATTTTCAAAAATGTCTAGAAAAATTATATCTTCATTGATTTTGAATATCTTATACATTTTTATTTTTTTCGTACCTTTCAAATTGTTTATAAGATTTTGTAGCGTTGTATAGTGTTTTTATAGATTTGTAATATATCTATAGATTTTTTTATGAGTTTTTTTAGAGTTTGATGATCTAGAATTCCAAGTGTTATAGATCCCACGTATTTGTTCAAATTTTTCAAAAAATAGATCTTTCATAGAATTCGCATACTTATAGTATTTCTTCAGTTTCTTTATGTTTCAAAACACTTTGATGTATTTTCATGAATTTGATATCCCGACGTTCAAAGTTTCATAAATTTTCAACACGTTTGTAAATTCTAGTCTTTTTTCAGTTATTGACTAGGCGAAAAAATTTTCCAAATTTCTTTTTCTATGTTATCCTATAGCTAAAAATTTATATTATTATTCTTCTTCTGAAACCAGGATTCCTGTTATTGTTAGTTCGTGACATTAAGAATCCTGAATTCTATTTAAATTTAAGAATTAGCAGAAAACAATTTTTCGCCCTCTAGAATTCTGTTAGTACATTTTTTATCATTTTTTTATGGATATTTGCCTTATTTTTATCGATCACTTTATTTTAAAAAAATTTTTATTATTGTGTCAACGCATTTTTTTGCAATTTTTTGTACTTTTATTGATTTTTAATTCAAGTATTCCTGTTTTCTTCATTTCTACATAAAATAGTTATTAATTTCACCCTAATTTCAGGAGGGTTTCCCCACTCTACCTACATCCCTGACAAGAATACACTTCTTATATATGATTTTCGTTCACTATTCTTCTTAGGATAAATAAATTGCTCTTCATTTCTCTTGATTTCAAAACAAAATATACACTATCTAAATAACCGTCAAAACATTCACGAAAAGTCGCGGATCTCTAAAATACTCATTTATCCCCAAACATACCTAAAATATCTACATAAGTATTCATTATCCACGCACAGAGAAAAATAGTTTGGTTACAGCATCCATTGATTTAGTAAAATATGAACCCACCAAAGTTTTGGGTACTACAACCATAGCTTTTATTATTGCAACTAATGCTCAATTTTTATGGCTGATACTTAGGTTGCAATAACCAATTAAAACTTTGATGGGCTTATATTTTACTAAATGAATGGTTGCTGTAACCAAAAATTTCTCTCCGTGCGTGAATATCTAAATTATCCCTGTTGATGTCTATAATTATGTCATTAGGGCCCGACAGCCAAGGCGCCGCGAATCTTGGAGGTCTCCTTTCATCGGGTATTTCCGCCCTAACTAGTCTCAGTGCTAGCAGCAGTAGTGGCAGTAACGGCAGTAATGGCAATAATGGCAGTACTAACGACCACGATGACGATAACGATTTTCTCGATAACGAGGACCCGACGCTATCGAGTGTCGACCTCGGGGCGGGGGTAGGGCCTTACAAAAGAGTAGCCAAAACGTAGATAAACCACAAAAAAACCATAATCCTACCATCCACACTTTTACAACAGCACCGAAAATCAGGACCTCGAACAAAACCATAACTTATGTATGAATAACGACGACAACTGATGGAAAATGTGATTTGGATTAAGTAGAGTAGATTAGATTGGTTCGGAAAATCGCGATCGTGCGCCGAAATGGACGAAAATCGTAATTTATTGCTATGAAGCTATTTTGGTGTCCACGATCGCGAATACTTCCAAGTTTCCGAGTCAATGGGTTTTGGTTGGAAGCAGCTCTTTGGACTCGACGAAGAATCGTCCACATCATTGGCTTCGGGGGACACTAACATTCACTGATGTTAGGTAGAAAGTTAAGGTTTTCCCCTTTTCTCGAACTAGGTAAACCGCTAAAGCCGCTGTGCCAATGTTAGCCAATGCTTTAAAAATCCTGCCACGCTACTTGAAACTGCCGACGATCGAAGAAAATGATGACGAGTCGATGATTTTGTCTCTGTCATTCACATTTCCTTTGTTTTGTAGCTCAAAAGCCGCTACCACCGAAAGGGAAACGCTAACTGTCCCAGATCGCCCCAAACATTATGTCTTTACTCGAAGTATAGTTGGCGATTCGTCAGGAGAGCGCTGTGAATAATAATCATGTTTGTAGCTTTGTTGTAATGCCATAAAAAAGATTGAGTCTTTTACTTCTACCGCGTAAACGATGTACATAGATAATTTGTCAACTATGGGACGAGTGGAAATGTTGAATAAATTACATTTTTTACTGATATCGGTCTTTTCTTGCGGTTTGCATGAGCTTGAGTGGATGGTTGATGTGAGGAGCCTTCACCTCAATCCTGTTTCCTTTTATGCAAAGGTGATAACGTTGGATGAATGAGGTTTTTCGTGCTGAAGGCATGGAAATCGGGGTTTTAGAGACTGAGGCACGAAAATAGCTTTTTTTTAGTGGTGTGCGGAAAAGGGAATTTCGAGGGCATAAACTGTCGGGAATTCCAGGAAATTGAAGAGTTTTTTCACAAGAAAATGTAAAAGGATATCATTTTTAATACAAATGTTTGACGTTCAATGAGTTTTACAATCTATGTTGTAATTGATGTTCAATGATTCGAGCAAATAAGAAAATATTCAAAACTGAAAAAATTCCCAGACTCCACAAAATTTTGTAAATTAATAATTATTGAAATTTAGCCACATGTACACAAATAATTATTTCCATACTATAAGAAAAACATTGTTTGATAGGTATTCAAGAGCTCGTAAAAAAGACACTTTAAAAAAATCTTGAAATTTGTAAGAATAATTTTTTCCTTGAAATTTAAAAATCTTGGAAGACAAATTTGACTGAAATAGAGAATTCCGAAAATTTTGAAGGTGATGAGTTTCCAGAATTGAAATAATTTGTTACACAAGTGGTTTTCAATTTTGTAAATATTAAAATCCTTTGACACTTATATCATTTTGATCTTCGACTTTATTCGTAGAATTTTGATCAAGTACAAGTTTTCCAATTCCATATTTAGATAATTTAAGTATTTTGTAGAATTTGAAATGTTTGTTTAATTATGTGAAAAATTTTATCTTCTACACGAATGTTGGTAATTCGAAAACTTTCTCTTTTTGATAAATTAATGAAATGTTTGAATGTCTCTTTTTTTGAGATTGAAAGTTATCCATATTTTTCGCATTTTGTGTTATGTTACCAAGTCTAAAAAAAATCTTGTGATGTTATCTCAATGTTCATAGAATTTTAAAGCACTTTTCGAAAACTTGTAAAAAATTTTTATTGCAGAAAAATTTCAAGTGTTTAATGAATTTTTTTCAATCTTATAAATGAATAATTGATAGTATATGATAATTTAAAAACAAGAAAAATTTTAAAACCCAAATAAAATTTTTAAATTTTTGCGCTTTTTTCTGATTTATATGAAATAGACGAAAAAAAAACTTCAAACTCGGTTCAAAAACTTCTTAGAAATTCTCGAAAAAGTAAAAACTGTTTATTACATAAAAGTGTCAAGTTTTTAATGAACTTTTTTCAATCCTATAAATGAATAATTAATAATATGTGTTAATTAAAAAAAAATTTTTTTTTAATCAAATAAAATTAGAAAATTCTACAGAAATTTTCATTTGCCCTTTTTTCCTAATTTAGATAAAATTGAGAAAAAAACTTTAAACTTGATTTAAAAACTTCTTGCAAATTTCCGAAAAAGTGAAAATTGTTTATTATATAAAAATATCGTGGTAAATAAATTTTTTCAATCCTATAAATGATTATTTGACATTATATGTTTATTCAAAAACAAGCAAAATTTTTTAATCAGATAAAATTCAAAAATTCTACAGAACCTTTTATTTGCCCTTTTTTCTGGAGAAATTCAGAAAAAATTTTGAAAGAAAGAAATTCCTGAAAAAGTAAAAATTGTTTATGACATAAAAATGTCAAGTGTTGAATAAACTTTTTCAATTCCATAAATGAATAATTGATAATATATGATAATTCAAAAATAAGAAAAATTTTTAAATCAAATAAAATTTCAAAATTCTACAGAACCCTTTATCCACCCTTTTTTTCTAATTTAGGTGAAATTGAAAAGAAATACTTCATACTCAATGTAAAAACTTCTTGGAAATTCCCGAAAAACCGGAACCCCGCACACCACTACTATTTTTTCAATCATGGCCTTTTTTCAACGGTAGAAATTTTGCACTCGTTTGGATTTTTGAACTGGGATTCTCAAAAAATGTGGAAGATGACGTGTTTTTGGGTGAAATCGATTATGACTGTTGAAAAACACGCATTGACCTGTGACGATTGCATTATGGTCAGCTTTTGCACGCTTTCGACAACATGACAGGGATAGATTGGTTCCAGCTTTCAATCGTAGCGCAGCACGAAAGATGAATGTCACTGGAAACCATTGTTTTAGTACGAAAAAACACTTCATTTATAATAAATATATCTTATTGTATCATCCCTTTTTTCACAGTTTATGATCTTCTGTTATCTTTGTATATATTTTTTTGTTTTTTGACTCTAATTGAATATATTTGAGCAGGCGTAATCGGCCAAAAAAATTCAAAATTTTTGAACTCACCACTTCAGAATCTCAAAATTTCGAGTTAAATTTCATCAGATTTAGTATGGGAGTTTTCCAGTATTTTTAAGGTAGGAAATTCAAACCTTGCAAAATATCCCATGTTTCACGACATAACGGCAAACGGATTGCGTCAACTGCGACGAAACCAAAACATCTGTACATTCGTCTCTTCTCCTGTGTTTGGCAAAGCGTTGCTTGCATATTCTATCACGGCCTACATACGTGCGTTACGGTTTAGAATACACAACGTGATCGATTCAGACACGCAACAAATAAACGCTTGTCATTCTCTTGAAATCTCTGTATATGACAGAAAAAATTCTTTCGATTGTCTACAGGTTTCACCGGCGTCGGATGAAATAGAGTTCGATCGAAATAAAGGTATGAAAACTAGAACAATCTTTAAGAAAAAAAAAAATTAAATTAAGATATCTTAAGTTTTAGTTTCGAGTTATTAAAAACAACACGAATTTGTAATGCAATTAGTTTATAGAAATCTAATTAGTTCTAATCAGAACTTATTTTGTTGTGTTACTTTGTTATTTTAGTTTTAAAAAAATTTTTTATTTCATTATTATTATTATTTAGCTTTTATGATTCTTATTCATTTGTATTTTGTTATTTAATGTTATTTTTGACATACTAATTTAATTTAGTTTACAACTCATTTTGTAAATTTATGTTCTTTTTATTATTTATATTTATTATTATTTACTAATCATATTTTTTTATGAACTTCTTATCATTATAATTATCATTTTCAATGTTATATCATTTTTTATTTAATGAATTTTTCTTATGATCACTATTATTTTATTATCATCGTAAATAATGGATTATTATTTATAATTTTTCATTTCTTATTTATTATTATTCTTTCGTTATCATTATTCGATTATTATTATCGATTGTTGATCATTGTTCAATTTTCTCTTCGTATGACTTTGATAAAAGTATTTTATTATTATGATTACTTATTTCTTATTATTTTTTAGTGTAATGATTTTTTGTGACTTTTAATTTTGTTATTCTATGCTTTTTTGAAGCTACTCATTTAATTTAGTTTTTCAATATAATTATCTTTCAGAAGTCCAATCAGTACTTTTTTTTGTATTTTATGTTATTTCATGTTTTTTTATCATTTTCATTATGTATCTTTTATTTTTATCACTATTTATTTCAATTATTATGTTTTTATCATTCTATCATTAATATTAAGATTTCATTTTTTTTTATATTGTTATTTTATGTCATTTTGTTATTGTATTTTGGATCTACTTATTTATTTCATTTTTTCAATACTAATTTTTCAAAGTTCAATGAAAAACATAACTGTAAATTAAAAGTAATTTTTATGAACGAAATGAATCCATTTCAAGTTCTATTTTGTTTTGGCATCGAAAGTCAAATTTTTAAATGACTGAGGAAAAATTCATGCAATTTGTGTGTTTTTTTTTTTGGTATTTTTAGTTTCCCTGGAAATTCCTCCGGCGGTTTTTGGTAATAGTTTCTCGCTGGTACAGGATATCAGTAAAATTGCGGGTAGCGTTATTATGGTAAAAAACTTTTACATATATGCAGAAAATAATATGGTTATCACAACTATATAACAAGTATCATTTGCGTTGACTTGAATTTAGTTTAATTCTGAGTCATTGCAATTTTTCAAATTAGTTGAATATGGGCAAAAAATGACGTGATTGAAGAAACTGAGGGTATGGTTAAAAAAAAATTTATTTCGCGCAAAAGTTACCTTTCGTATAGCTGTGACAATCATATATGATACGATGCCAACTTTTGAATTTCGTTGTAAAAAAAAATGTTTAAAAACAATTAATTTCTTGATTAGAAATAAATCGAAGTAAAGACGTGAAAAAACACAGTTTTCGTCTTATTTATTCATATAAAAGTTCTTAGAAATCAGATTCAACTCAATCGATTTTCATTGGTTTTCAACTACAGTATTTTCACCTTAATTTACAATGTTTTCAGAATACAGCTCATCGCACTGAGAGAATATTGGAACTTTTCAAACCACTTTTCCGAGGAGTTTTCGCAATCAAGGGTCTTCCATCCGACAAAAACGACCTCAAATATCCTTCAAGTTATTAAAAATTTCTGACTGCGTTGTAAAAAAAATGCTGGCAAATTTTTATGAAGTGTACAAAAATTACTCCCTTCGAACTAATATGATAAACTTTCCGAAAACAGTATTTTCTTTCATATCGTCTAACAATAAAGTTAAAAAATTGTTAGATTATTTCTAATGATGTTGTACAAAAATTTACACGCGAAGCTTTGTTCCAAAAAATTTTTTGTTACTGTAAATGGCTTGGAAAAGTTAGAAAAAATAAATTTCTAAAATAAGTGAACTGAGAATCGAAATGAGTATTCAAAAAATTTTTAAATGTTACATCTCATTACAAATCACCGATTTTTATTGTAAAGAAAAAATAAAGTATTTAAAATTGTAGTGATTTCGATTTTCGTGTGGTTGAATGAACATTTTCTAATATGGTATTAGAAAAATTCCCAGTTTAGGATGTTAGATAATGATAAAGTTGATTATTGACAATAATTTATTGTATTGTACCACATATGTGAGTGAATAATGAACTGATAATAACTAATTAGAAGAAAAATGCAATGTCTGCTCAAATTTACATGACGAGCTGTTGAATCAATAATGTGAGTTGTCGCCTGTATGATTTGAATATAAATGAGTGCAAGAAAAATTTTGTTTTTGTTTTTATTTATTATACATCTTCGCCCTAACCCCCCTTCCCCCCCCCCCCAAAAAAAAGTAAAGTTTTGTGCTGAAATCTATCTGAAAATGAAGTTATTTTAAAAAAAAAATGAAAAAGGGTCGAAATTATCAAAAATGTACTAACTGAAATCTAGGGGATGTAAAAGATGTTTTACTTTTACTTCTCAAATTTGAATAGAGTTTATGATTCATAAAATAATAATTAAAAAAAAAATTATGAATGTTTGGTTAGGATAAAGTACATATAAAAAAGAAATTTAAGATGTTGTTTTAATCTGGTAATAGGCATGGTGTCAATTGTGCACGAGTTTATTGTGCACCGTATTTATTGTGCACGGGTCGATTGTGCACATTTTTTAAAAATTCATTACTATAATTATGA
>JAPYZL010086534.1:0-19288 GCA_030522825.1 Platygaster orseoliae
TATTTCCCGCTGATTTCCGAGTACTCCAAAAAGGGGCTTTTGTTCCCGCATTCCATAGAAATAAAGTGGCCTTTTTTACGGATGCATGGGAAAAAAAATATTGTGCCAGCGGTACGTAATGTACTATTGATTCTGAACCCTTCTGATTCCTTCCATCACCTTCCATTTTAATCATTTGAATAAGACTCGTTGAGGTTTATTATGTTTGAATTAAATTTTTAGAGACCTGCGCGTACGCAGAAGTCTCCGCTAACAAAAATTATATGTCCGAGATATCCACATTAGGGATATTCGCAAGGGTCAGCCTAACCGAAGTGCAATGGAAAAGCCTCGCCCTGGGTCGCCCTGGGGAAACCGCCTTCATGATCACGGTAATCCCGACACCAGGTAAGTATGCTTAAACACGTTCTCGCCCATTACTTAACCCCTCACCAGTTTTTTTTTCCATTCGAGAAACGCCGCACCAACGCCACCAAGTACCCTTATTTTACAACACACTTGCGCAGCGCGAAAATTCAAATCGTTCTTGATTCGGTTATTATTTGTTCAAATAATTCAGTGATTCAAATTGCTACATGATGGCAAATAAAATACAATAAACAAGATAAATATCATAATTCTTACAATCAAGAGTAAAAGTTATGACTCTATAAAGAATTATGAAGAAACAAGAAAAAAATCATTCATTTTATTAAATAAAGTTGATTTTTTAAAAAAATTATCTTTTTGCAATTTCATACTTCTGCAGCAACAGAAACTATACTGGTAAATTATGATCGCTATTGTTCTAAAAATATTCATCACACTGTGTCTCATAATCGAATACAAATAAGGTCCATCATTTTGTCATAAACACTTGTTCAAACTTGGTTATATAAAACCTTGACCATTCAAACATGATAAGTGTGAGCCAAAGTTTGCAACGTTCCTTGTTACAGTCTCGCAATGGCACTGAACACTATTACATTGTACTTGTCATCGTGGTTTATCATAACTTACAGCGTTTTGTCAAGTAAGAAATCAATAAAACACACTTCGATAACAACAAAGTTTAAATTTTATCGAATGATTAAACTTTTTGAAAACCACACTGAAAAACCAATTTGGTTGTCCCAAATAAACATTTGGTCGTTATTTGACGAACTAAATATTTGTTTTATTTAAAAAATTTTTTAGTTCAGACAAACAAGTTGTAAAAGATTTTAAAAAATTATGGTTTGGTAAAACCATAACTTGAATTTGTTTGTCCAAATAAAAAAGTTTTAATAGTAAAAAAAAATTTTTTGTGTTTCAAATAAAAATTTCTTTAAGTAAACGAAATCGGTTTTTCCGTGCAAGATTACAAATAAAATCTGATGAAACTGATGAAAGACCGCTGTTTTTGTAAGAAAATGGAATTTTCTAGATCATATTCACATTTTACATGAGTCGAATGACGTAAAAACTATGCTATGAAATTTTTAATAATATCTCAAACTATTTAAAGCAAAGATATATTTGTTAAGTATTAGTTTAACCATGCAAGAAACAATTTGAAGAATTTTTAAATCCTGTTTTTTGTTACCTTGCTATGTTAACATTCAGATAATTTTGCTTTTGCAAAAACAATATGTCGAATTCAGATAAGGATAAAGGTGTTTAATTTTCATAGATTTCAGCTGAATATAATTTTTTCTAAACGAACGAAACAAAAAAGTGAAATGTATCTATAAAACGAGTTTTTATTAACAATTTTCTCGACAAAAATGAAATTAGATAGCATCAATGTTTGATTTTTATAAAAAATTTAAAGGAAAGAAAACTTCAACACTTTTAGAAATAAATCAAACACTAGAAAAAGTTTTTAAAATTGTTACCAATTATAGTTTATTCAATTCTCAAATTCGGCAACGTTTTTCGGATGTTATAATATTATATAAAAATAATCACGTAAAACACCAAATTGTTATTACAAAAATAAAAATTGTAAATTTTTGAACTTGATCAGTTGAATCATGGCAAAAATACATATTTTGCTATAGAAATGCTTTTACAACAAATTTAGTAAGCAATTTTAACGATTTTCATGAATATTGCAAATTAAAAAAAAAATTTCAATTTTGAGCATTTAACTATTTCTTTTTCATCTTTGAAATTAGTTATATTTTAATTACAGCTGTATCATCAGAAAATGCGACTTCAGCGTATAGTGAGTTGGGACTTTTCGAAAATGTCTACCCTTGGCTATCGTTCACTAGACCAGCTTTGGCTGCATTAGATCCTGGAGATGTTGATACAACATTCTATTTTGCAAACAGGTGAAAACTCCAATCATGTGATTGTCTCATTAAGAAGCTACAAGTAATTATTTTACAAACATAAATTGCCATTTCAAAAGTAAATGTATTATAAAATAAACGAAATAAATGAAGGTTATATTGAAATTTTAGTAGTATCAAAACAATATTGAATAATTAGAAATAATAAATTACAGTTATATGCAGAAGCTTATATAATTGCATTTAAAATACTTGCACAGCTAATTTTTGTTTATGCATGCAAATCATAAAGATGTAATGTACCAAATCACAATTCTCATGGAAATTTTCGCCTGAATAATTTGAATTTTGGAAAACATTAAAATGAGCAATGTAAGGATTTCACAGTGGAGAAACAAATTTCAAAAAAGTGGAAACTTGGCCGAAGATTGAATTTTCTGTCAACGATATCAAAAAAGCTACTTTTTTTATTACTCATGGATATCAGAGTGGGGTCAAGGCTAATTGGTTCCCAAATTTAACACAAGCTATTATGAATAAGGTATTATATTTATCTTTTTTTATTTCAAAGAGAATAATAGTTAATATGAAACTATTGAATTAAATTTATCAGTTACTTTAGTATCATCAATTATTATATAACTATTTTTTGAAATTTTGTTCATCAATATGTTTTATTTTTTTTTCCTTTTTTAAGTACGAGTTAATTCAAGTCCAAAATTCGTTCATCAAATTTCTTTCCTAACTTCGTGTGAAGAAATATTCATTTAAGTTCATCAAAACTTATAAGATATATAATAAAAAAAATGAATAAAGTATACTTTGAATTTATAAATCTGCTTTTAATTTTTTTTATTTCATATTTTGAGTAGCGATAAAATAAAATTCAAAATCTGGAAGAACTATACACTAAAATTATAAAAAAAGTTTTGATTAATGAATATTTTCCTTTTTGCGAATATTTTAGAAATTATTTGCATAACACATAAATATTTCTAAGTTCCTTAATATCTTTTTTAACCTTGCTTGCAGACTAATGGAAATGTTTTCACCGTTGATTGGAGTAAAGGCGCAAGCGGCAACTACTTGAGAGCTATCTCAAATACTAGAATTGTTGGCGCTGAAATAGCAAGGTTAAAATATTTTTAACCTTTTTTCAAATTTTTTTAATAATTTCTACTAATACCATACATGAAAATCTTGTCAAACTTACATATAAACGTAGCATGTTTTTTTTTATTTTTGAATTTCACTGGCCTTTTTTCGTTTCTGTGAGGTTCTAGTTTTCTGGTTTTCTGATACAAGTTTCATAATTTTTCCAAGACCCCAAGTCACATGGAAAATTTGAATTACTTTGCAGAGTCATACAATACTTGGCATCCGAAAAATCAATGAATTTAAAAAATATACATTTGTTGGGACATTCACTGGGCTCTCACATAATGTCTTACGTTGGGAAAAAAGTTGCTGGCATCGGCCGAATCACAGGTCAAGTGCTACGTTCATAATAATTTACGTTCACGTATTTATTTGTTTATGAGTGTTTAATTCACTTAAAAAGTTGCATGATCTCTTTTATTTATTGGAAAACATTAATTTTATGACAAACTGTCTCCCATCGGTACATGAATTATGTTACAATTGGTATTTTTTTGTAAATTTTTGTATAATTAAAAGTGTACATGCGAATTTAAAATTAGGTAGAACAAATTTTCGGAAATCCGTCTTTTCGATATTTAAACTTTTATGTTTACCTTGAGTATGTTAAATTTCAAAAATTAAGCTATCCAAAAACTGTGGAATTTGAATGATCATGGAATTTCTTAATTCAATTTATTTATTCCAGATGTTTTTTTTTATTTCTGTTGATATGTAAAAGAACAATACAAGTTAAGGGAAGAAACAAATTCAACGTGATGCTTTTGCAAAATGTACAATAAATGAATACATGCATAACAGAAAATGAATATTCCAGCTCTGGACCCTGCTGGACCAATGTTCAATGGCAGACATCCAATGGTGCGATTAGATTCAAACGACTCCAATTTCGTCGACGTCATTCACACAGATGGTAGATTTTTCGTAGGTCTCGGAATGAGAAAAAGCGTCGGAAAAGTCGACTTTTTTTTCAACGGCGGCCTATTACAGCCGAATTGCTTATTTCAAAATGTTTCCACCGATCTCAAAACTCTGTTAAACGTCCCTAAAATCACAATGCAAGGTTTGCCAGATTTTTGTTCACCTAAAGTTCACCTTTTGTAAAAAAAAAGCTCTATAAATTTGAAAATTAGTATTTGCAGTTGTAACAGTTTATAAATTTTCGAGCTGTATAATTGTTAAAACTGTTGAGTTGCTGAAACTATCAATAACTAACGAAAGTTTAAAAGCTTGAAAATTTGTTTAAATTCTCGAAATATTTAAGAATTATTATTGTAGAAGGATGAATTGTCACAAATTTTAACAGCTGAAGATTTGAAATTGACCATGATTTTTCAGAACGTTAGTTTTTCAACTTGAAAATTATTCTTTTTAGTGCTAGTAAATATGGCAAGTTGTTCTCATACGAGAAGCCCTAGTTACATGGCTGGAGCCATCGCATACGACTGCATGAAGGCTTACCCTTTCAAAAGTGACCGCGCCCGGCTCATTTATGCAAGTTATACAGATACTGATAAAAAATGTACAAATCAAACTTGCACTGTCGTTGGCCTCGAAACAGTTCAACATCCAGAAGCAACTGGAACTTTTCTCGTCGAAACTACTGGATTTTGGCCTTACTGCGGTAGATACAATTTTTCAAACCTTAATCCGAAATTTGATATTCATCGTCTGTAAAAATACAAAAATACTGACACAAAAAAAAGTTAGGTTAAAAATTCCTTCCAATTTTTTTGAAGATAAGTTGTTTTGAAAAAGAAATTTACATATCTACAAGAAAAAGTAGCTTTCTGAACTATGAATAAATAAATTTTTTCCGAGGACGTTATTTTAATCTTCAAACTCAGGAAGTAACGAAAATTTATTATTTTGAAAAATACTTTTGTTTACGAATAATACGATTGCCGAATTTCGTTCCACAGTTGCCCAAGAAAATTGTGACACAACCGAGAAACCTTCGAGAGGAGTCTTTTCCAGCATTTTCCATCACGTCGCTTCCATTTGGGGATAACAACTTTTCTTCAAGCGTTGAAGACTCCTCATAAATTCTGTTCCTTTTCGAAAGTGAAGCAGTCCTCGAAATTTACGGTCTTATGGATTCGAATTTCTCTTACACGAATGAATAATGCGACAAATAACTATGCAATGTTTACTTTTATTTTGCGAGTAGTTCGCATTTAAATGATTCCTCGATTTTCCAGCTCTGAAATTGTCTTTGAAAGGAATAAACTTGATTTTCAAGGATAAAACCAAGTTTCATGAATACCAAATGAATTTTAATTGTTCAAAGTACACATATAACAGTACCAGCGAACAATAGAAACGACGCCATAAAAATCCACGCCCTGCACACGAAGCGACCACGAAATAGCTGGAAGGTTTTCCTAAGTGAACGTAAATCTCAACAAATAGTCGATTGTTAGCACGTGCACAGTGACTTCATTCCATTAGCGTGTACGCCACAGCGAGCTGATACTATACATTGTACGCAAGAGTTATTTATTTGCCGGACGAAATACGCCCTCCTCGAGAACGTCTATTTTCATCCCCTATTCCCCATTTTTCCACAATCCTCGACGACAGATTACTACTAAAGTATACTTTGGATAGCCAAGTTCTTAAGTGGTCACTCAATTTTTTACCCAACTTTCATCCACTCGCTTTGTACAATAAATGTGAGTTTTTAGGAGTTTTAAAAATCAGGTCTTTTTCGCTATGTAGAAATAATAGGAATTTTTTCTTTATTTTTATAATTTAGATTATTCTTGATATTCAGATAAAAGTAATTATTGTTATAACATTCAAAAATGGGTAAAAATAAGTTATGAAAATACAAAGTGTCAAAAATAGTCAGAAATGTACTTACTGGAGACTGGAAGACAATGGTTTTATGTAAGATCTCAAAGTTTTATTTAAATTCTATGAAAGTATAAAAACTGCTTTTTCTTTTGATTTCCAAGTTCAGTATCATCTTCTTAATATGTTTATATTATCTATAATAGAGTAACTAAATTCCTCATAAATTTATCTCTTCTCATAAAGTCGTGTTATTACATTTTCTCTAAGAATTCATGCTCGAGCTTTTTCGCTACCAGACCACAATTACTATGCAATGGCATTTTATGCACAATGACTCTTTTAACAAATAACATTCGTTTCGTCACGTTGTTTTAAAATTACCAGAACACGTTTTTATAATTTGATAAGTTCCTCGGGAATCGTACAATCCTAAGTCTCATCCCCCGTAAATCCCACCGCGGAATAGCACTTCTCATGCCCATGCAACAATTCCGATCTCGCGATTAAGCAGATGTGCGAAAAAACATTAAAACTTGGTCTCGTTGGGTGGAAAACGCGAGCAAGTGCGCCGCACATGCACAATTTAATATTCGGACAAACCCCCGGAGCGTTCATTACTTAAATCCTCACCGGGCGATGATCCCCTCGCGGAACAGTGTATCCGTGATCAGCCTACCAGGACTAATGCACCGCGCTGCCAAATGTTCGACTCGATTTAAATGCCGGGGCGAGTTAAGTACATCGTCGAACGGTAGTTAACACCCTCGTCGTCCATTTATGCCCCGGGACGGCCCTCGGGGCTTGTTAACTAATGTTTTATCGCGGCCTTTTAACGGCCTCCGGCGCATCCTCGCCATTTTCGCGCTCGCACCTACGCGCGGATGTGTCGAAATTTTCCATTGTTCGCGCGGGCCATTTTCGGCGCGACGCTCGATTTAACGACGTCGCCCAAGTGCGGACCGCGGCGAATCGGGGCTGCGATTTTTCGGAGCCCAACGAGACGTGAAGCGCGACTCGGGGGAGCGATTCTTGAATGATTGCAACAAAGCATGTACACGCTGAGTTAGGATTGTTACAACCTCGTTCGAGGGTTCACTTAGAAAAAAACCTAGTGATTTGAACTATAAATATTGGAAAAATTACTGTATTCTAAGAAAATATACACTATTAATCCAATTTTCCATATATTACAGTGTATTTAGTTGTAAATATATTTAGTTTTTCCATGCAGTATAGTAAAACGTCAAATATCGCAATTATAAGTTCATATATTATAGTAAAAATTACTAAACATATTGTTTTTTTACTTAATGGGAAGTTACCTTACATGACCAAAATTTCTACATTTTTCCACAAGTATTACTTACAAAGTATACATAACATATGAGTTTCATTAGGATGTGCAGCTATAACTACTATACTATATGCTAATGACCAGGGCAATCAAAAATATTTACGATAAAATGCAAAATATTTATTTATTTATGCATGAAAAAACAGGGAAATATTTATGATAGGCAATAAATATTTATTATCAAATGCAAGCGAATTTTATGTTTTTTGTACATTTGTTTACATTTTCGGCTCCTAATTAAAGTTGTTGCAGAAAACTACCACATGTTTTGCTAGGTTCTCTTGGACTTCTAATTCGAATAGCATGATGTTTCAATGGATTATTCATTCTGAAATGTAAACAGATTATGAATCTGTAAACATGTGACATGTCGAATAATTTCTTAGCAATTTTCAAACTGCAAATTAAAGAAAATATAATGAATCAAGTTTAGTTGAAGAAAAAGAAAATTAAAATTAAATGCGAATTATTTGCATTTTTTATTCAATTAAAAAAAATTTTTTTTTCTTATAATTTTAAAATAATAAAATGCAAATTAAATGAAAACTAGAATTAAATGCGAATTAAAGAAAAAGGTTAAACATGCATAAGAAGTTAATATTCTTTATGGTCAAAAATTGTTGAAAATATTTGGAATTAAAAATAAAAAACCTTAAAATATTTACGGAAAATCTAAAAATGGAAAAATATTTTCTTTTTGTAAAAAATAACAAAATATTTATTTTCATATTTTCTATTGTAATAAATATTTTTAGTTGCCCTGCAAATGACTATAATATAAGTATTTTGAATAATGCAATACTGTATATAGTAAAATTTACTATATTTTATCTCGATTCCCAATTACTATATTTTTCAGTAAAAATTACTAGATTTTTCTCTTAGTGTATAATGGTATTAACGTACACGGAAAAATTTTTTACTTGTAATCAAAATACAATAAAGAAAAATTATAATAAAAAATTAAAAAAATGAAGAGTCATGAAAACTATACTTATCGAAATCTAAAGAACACAAAAAATGGTCTGTCGTATAAGTTCTCAAAGTACAACGATATTCAGAATCAAGAATTTGAGTAACTCAAAAATAGCAATTATCCTAGTTTTGGAATAATTTTTTTTGGAACAGAATTAAAATTTTCATTAGTTAAGTTAAGTTGAGATTGATAAAAACATTCTAAAATATATGAAAATGTCAAAAATATGAAAAACTGTGATCAGAGTATCGAATTCTAGAAATCTATACGGCAATTTAAAAATATACAAAAAACACGAAAAAAATACTGAAAAACTCTTCAAAGTTTCATGGATACTTAAAAAATGCGAGATATGTTTTTTATACCTGAAAATTATATTTATAATATAAGAATTATAATATTTTTATACATTTACATAATTGATTGATAATTATATTTAAAATTCTAATATTATTTTTCATTTAATTCTAAAAGTCGTTAACAAAAACATTACAATAATACTCATTACGAAAAAAAATTTTATATGAAATAATCATATTATTCATGAAAGTAAGTAAAAATTGTTAGAAATACTCTTATAGAAATCTGGAGGAAATTAAAATAATAGCTACATGGAAGTTCTTGAAGATCAATAAAATTCATAATTCTTAATATTACTAGCTCCAATATATCAACAACTTTGGCTGTAGAAAAATGTTTTCCTTAACGGAATACTCGTTATATATATATGGCTCTAATAAATTAAAAAATGTAAATTTGAAAACTTATTCCTACTCAGTCATTAATAAAGAAAAATGAAAATCTACTAAAATACTATGAATCTTTTGAATCATTCTAACACTGAGGTACTATTCAGTGGTGGGATTCATGGGGGAAGAGACTTTGGAATGTACAATAATTCCCGAAGAACTCATCTAATCATAAGAATTCGTTATGGTATTTTATACACGAAAAAAAGGATTTGCTGTAGCAACAAAAACATTTACTGTTTCAACACAACTTGACCGAACGAATTTTTTTTCAGCAGTAGCCTATTTGTTGAGGCAACAAAAATAAGCTACTGCTAAAAAAAATTTGCTCTTTAAATCTGAAATAGTTGAAATTTCACTGAAACAGTAAACTTAAATGACTGTTCCAGTAATTGATTTCAACAGTCGTTTCAACTGTTTGTTCAGTTATAATAATTATTGAGCAGTTGTTTTCACTTATTCATCTAGCTGAATTGATTGATTTAATCACTTAAATCTACTAGTTGACAAGTAGACGACTTTGTCGATTTGAAAGAGTCAAATATGACTGGCAGCCAGTGAAATTTCACTGTTTGAAACAGTAAGTTAAAATGACTATTTGACTAATTGATTTCAATTGACGAACAGTCATTTTAACTATTTGTTCAGTTATAATAACTATTAAGCAGTCGTTTCCACTTATTCATCAAGCTGAATTGACAGGCTGAGAGCGCAAAATGGAAAAGTAGAGACAGACAATATGGAATTTCGTATCTGTCTGTCTCTTACTTTTCCATTTTGCGCTCTCAGCCTGTCAATTGATTGATTCAATCAGTTAAATCTACTAGCTGACAAGTAGGTGACTTTTGTCGATTTGAAAGAGTCAAACATAACTGGCAGCCAGTGAAAATCAACTGTTTCAGATTTAGAGAGCCTCTTGTCATAAATTGAAACAGCACATCTTTTTGCTATTACAGCAAATAATTTTTTTCGTGTAATTTTACTGACCACCTCGAATAAATACAACACACATTCAACGAATATCACAACGAATCAGCACAAGAGAACGGCCGTTTCAAGCTTTTTCCGAATCCTATAATAACTTTCATTCTCCATAAAAGCTTGCAAGGCAGCGAAAAAACTTTTTCCCTTCTCAGAGCAACGATGCAGCTCCCCCGGTAGTAACTTCCGGCATCCGTTTCCGGCAGTGATTTTTATAGGGAGGATGCGGAGGCCGACGATTCTTCGGAAACTGAAAAGTCAGTGGAGCGAAAACGAAACGGGGGACGAGAAAAATGCTCGAGCTTTCGGGGGAAGTTGGAAGACAGCTCCGGCGATGTCGGCGCGTATCCGACAAACCGAAAATCACTGCGTATCATTTGTCAAGGGAGGGTAAAGGGCACTTTTCGCCTTTCTTTTCCATGATGAATACAACGTCATGGGCCCGACTTTCACGGAACTCGCCATTTGTATGGGCGCGTGGCCTGTCGCGAGCTCGATGGTCCTCGACAATGCGAGAGCTCTCGGTATATTAATTGCTTAATTTGAGATCATCGATTTTCTTGTGATTTTTCGTGATTTCGCCTAAATTCATGGCTGCAATGATCGTTTGACGAGAATTGTTCTTGACGGACATGTTTAGTGAGAGGTAGCAAAAATATATGAGAAAAACAAATCGGAAGACTATGTTTGTTTCTGATTGAAATCAATATTTTTCGATCATACGTATATTTTTGTATATTTTTGTATAATTTTCGATCAACCCCCCCCCCCCCCCCCCCCCCCCCTCCCTTTTTATTCTTTTTCTCCAATCAAGTCACGTTCTTCTCTTTCTTTTTTTTTTTTTGTCTATCTGGATCTGCCCCTGACCATTACTATATTTTTTAGTAAAAAGTAGTAGATTTTTCTCTCAGTATAGCAAACAAAAATTGTTTCTGTCAAGTTGCGTTAAAACAGCACATCTTCCTGTTGATACAGCGAATCTTTTTTTTCTATGCTCAGCTATGAATTTTGTCACCCCGCCCCTCTGCATTTGGCATGGTTGTTTTTTTATGGAGATTTCAATGCTCGCGCTTTACAGTCTTTTACTCCCTCACGTACGCGAAATTTCCCCAAATGATCCTTCGCCTCGACTTTTCTGCGCCCTTTTCAAAAGACGCAAGTCGTACATGACGTATATCTGCATTCGCTCTCTTCCGCAGGGCAGAAAAAATCGTAAACTATATGGGCCAGAAACATTGGCACATGAATAACTCACTGACGCTAAAGCGAATCGCTCGCATAATTAAGTTCTCGAATCCCCAACTCGCAAAGCGAATACGACTTCAATATCTTTCGTACTAGATACGTTTCAGCGTGGTTGTTGCCGCTGCACTTTCGAAATTCGCATCCCGAAACGAATCTGATTTTCAAAACCACAGAGATTTTGCCCCCGAACAAAGGACCTCTCAGCGAAATGAATTTATTCCAGGATTTATGTACGGTGCATGACGTTTGCCCACACATAAATCATCTTCACCGAGCGCGACGTGGCACACGAGAAATTGCGTTCGGGGTAACTCCGACTTTTCGCGAAATGGCACGGACGAGCAGTTTCCAACTTTTCCGGGATGAAAATTAGGCGATTGGGTTGGATTAGATTTGCGGAAGTTTCACGGTTTGGAATATTTATTTAGAGATTTTCACTCGTTTGGTATATATTGTAGGATTTTATACTTCGGGCTTTTTATGTACCTGTCATCATGAAAGTTTGTGAGAATATTTTTGAAATTCTTTGAGACTAGTAATTTTGTTTCTTTGCAGATAACTTTTATTCTAGATAAAATAGTTGCAAAGTAATGATGATCAAGCATGATTTTTTAGTTGGGAAATGTTTGCAGCAGTTTTTTTTTTGAGCTTCTGATAATGTTTTAACAAATTTTAGGTAAGGAAGACCGGGGCTGGTTGGCGGGGTTTTTGTTTTGGAATTTTTTGCGCTTGAATAATTACTGTCTGAAATGTTTGCAATACATCAAATGAAAGAGTACACCTTTGGCTACATTTGAGAATTTTTCCTTAGCATTTATTTATTTATTGTAAATTTTACATAAAACCTAAGCGGGGGTAAGTTGGCGGTTCTTGATAGAAACATTGATACACAATCAATTGCTGCATGTAATTTGAATAAGATATTTCACTAAAATTATAATGTCCATCTATGAAGTACTTTTCAATTTATTATTTATTACATATATATATTTTTTTTAATTTTCTTACATACTTCTCGACGTATTTTCCGGTAGATACAAATACTCGGTTCTGTCTTCGCCTATTACAAAACTCTAAAAATAATTATTAACAAAACTCTTAAATTCAACGATATGTCACAACCGACATTGAAAGTAATTAACAATCGTGAATAATCGATATACACTTGAAATTTAATACAATTGCCATAAAAAATCGTCTACCAACTTGCCCCATATCACACACCACCAACCAATCTGGTTTTTCACATAAATATCAATTAAATAAACAAACTTTTGAGTCAATATAGACAACCAATGCAGAATCTTTGAATATAATCTACAAACTGTAAAAAAATTAAAAGGAGCCAAATCCATCTATCGAATGAAACCCATTTATCACAAATAATTTGTAAGTAGTAAAATTTACTGAACACGAACGAAAAACCAGAAACAACGATAACATACACAAAACAATTTTCCATTTTCTGAAAGCACGTCAGATGATGCGTTTCACATTACTTTTGGTATACTCAGAGAAGTGGCAGCACATGTCAAATAGATTTTTAGAAAAACGCAATCCGCCAACTTACCCCGACCGGCAACTAGCCCCGGTCTCCTCTACGCAATTTTAAAGTGATAAAATGATTTATGAATTTTTTTTACTTCTGAAAAACGTTTAGCAATTTTATGGTTTTTCTAGCAATAAGTTCACAATAAATTCACAAAAAATCACAAAATTCAAAATTCAAAATTTTAATTAATATAAGAATTTTACATTCCAATTTAGGAGCTATTACATTGTCTATATTATATTCTAAAACCGTGTTTTAAATTTCATATACACTTTCATGTTAAATATTTTAAGATATTAACTTTTGAAAATTATTTCAGTTATCACCCAATTCAAATTAAATGAACAAATTTTCAAAGTTTTCTTCAAAAACACTGGGAATCGTAATAACAGATATACAAATTAATTTATGAAACTTGGAAAACATATAATTTATTGCAAAGTTCTTAGAAATATTTTTTTTTAACAGTTTAACATCAATATTTTTCGAAGTAACGTTAATTTGATGAATTACAATATTACCTTAATAACTTTAAAGTTAAATATCACACACACATGATGTGTTCCAAAAATTTCCGAAAAAACTAAAAAAAAAAATTTGATTGAGAAACTTTCTCAACTGACAATAATATTCTAAAAATTAAATCTTATTATACGATGCAACAAAATCAAGGTAAAACTTGAAATTCAAATATTAACCTTAAATTTTAGAAAATAAATTTTAATTTAAGGGGAGAGCCTCCTATAGATTGGGGTTTTCGTGCCTCAAATTTGTCCGCGGATTAAAAAAAAACTATCAATCTAAGATATTTGAATTTTCGAGCAATTATTATTCTTTATTTATTCTAATTACAAGAAAAAAATTTTTTGGAAAATCTCGCTTCGATCTCGAGATTTGGGCTGCCAAAGTTGACCGTGCATTTTTCGGAGAGGCAAACGGCGTGCACTCTAGAGCCTCCAAAAATGATTCTAGAACCAAAATGTTTAACAATATTTGTTAATGATTAGGTCCTTAATGGGCTGACGTTTCTGTTTTATGGAAAAAAAAAATTTTTTTTTTAACACGATTTTTGTAAAAAATCAATTTTTTTCCCTATATTGTTGATGAAAATTGTAACAAAAAATTTTTTTTTAGATTCGAAGCACGTCAGTCCATGGGAAATTTAATGCACTTTAATTTGATATAAAAATCATGAGAATCGGTTGAGAAGTTTTAAGGCTATCGTGCACGCCAGTGAAAAATGCGCGGTCAACTTTGGCAGTCCATATCTCGGGATCCAAGCAAGATTTTCCAAAAAAAATTTTTTTTTTTTGTAATTAGAGTAAATAAAGAAGAATAAGTGTTCAAAAGTTCAAATATCTCAGATGGAAAGTTTTTTTTTAATCCACGGACAAATTTGAGGGGCAAAAACCCCAATCTATAAGAGGCTCTCCCCTTAAGACTTGCTTGCTCAAAAATAAATTTGAACATGGAGTAAATTTAAGATAATATTTGAATTTCAAGTCGTGCCTTAATTTTGTTGCATCTTAATATAAGATTGACATTTATAGTGTTTTTAGAGCATCGAATTCTAGAACATTAAATATAAATCCATTCTTATATTGTAAAACTCTTCAGGCAGAAAAAATATTAATGAAGTATGAAAAATATCAAGAATTTTAGAGAAAAACTTTAAACCTCGGTGACTTCAAAATCACAAAAAACGAATTCTATTTAATTTAGTATAGACATAAAGTGCGACTTTGACACTAAAAGTTCTAAAACTTGAAAATCCCGGAATTCAAAAAATTGAAAAATCGTAAAAATTATGTAAAATTATAAATCCATTAATCCAAAAGAAAATATATGTATATGTTCTAAATTTTGTCTGCTTACGTCCATGCACATAATTATAATTCCATTCTTATTAAAAAAAAATTTTGAATAACAAAGTTATGTTTGACTGCAAAATTTTCTTTTTTACTGAAAACAAACCTAGTGAACTCCACAAACAAATTACTCCTTATACCACTCTAAGGATCCTTATTCCTTCATTGAAACCTGAATTCTAGCACAGTGATCCATAAATTTTCCACCTTCATGCAGAATCTTAACGACCAGAGTAACAGCAAAGTACAACAATGCGTCTGCCGATTTACACCCGAAGTCGAATACACGTAACACCGTGGAAAACGGTCGTGAGCACAAGAATATATATACACCGTAGGAAATGGTGGAGCAAAAGGAGGCGAAGAAGGCGAGCTAGGATAACAAAGAGAGACGGAGAAGAATAGTTTTGCCGGGAAAACGAGAAGACGACTTTATGGGAAACGGGGGTGAAACCAGTTTCAGCGCTTGTAGCCATAAAAAAAGGCAGACGTCCGTTCCCCGGGTTGCTCTAGGGATGTTTTGCCAAAAGCTGCAGGCGTCGCGACGGCGCCAGAGGGTCTGGAGCCAAGCGTCCGAACTCGCCCTTGTCATTTCAGCGAACTTTCATCTCTCTTGTCTCTATATGTACCAAAACGGAGCTTCTGCTTCCACTCATTTCTCTTCGCTGAAATGCTTTCAATAATAATATTTTCACAGCGAATCGCATCCGATACAATCTAAAAACGACTCGTTTCTGGAACTGACGCATTAGAATTTTCATTGTTTTATGTGAAAAGTTCACTTGAAAAGTCAATCGTATTATGAGAAGCAATAAAATTAAGGCGATATTGGAAATTCAGATATAATTTTGAATGAAGTCCATTTTCAAAATTATTTTTTAGCAAGCATGTCTTAAATCAAGAATGATTTCCTCAAATTGAAGGTATTATTTTAATTTCAAGTTGTTCTTTGATTTTGTTGCGTCTTAAAATGAGATTCAATTTTTAGAGTGAATCAAGGCTCTGGAACAATTTTGAATATTAACAACGATTTTTTTAAAATTGTGACGCAAATTTTGAATATTTTATAATATTATTTGTATTGCCTGGTGTTTTTTATAGATTCCTATAGTATTTATATGTATAGTATAAAATTTTCAGTACTTAAATTGATTTTTTATAAATAGTATTTTTTATGCAGGTTTTCAGTATTCTTCGTTATTTTCTCTAATTTTTCAAGTATTTATGGAATCGAAACAATTTTCTGGTTATTTTATGTAATTCTATACAGTTTTCATCTTTATAGTTTTCAGGAATAAAAAAATTTCTAGTATTTTTAGCATTTTTACTATTTATAAAATATTTAAGGATTAATTAATTTTTTCATAGAACTTCCTTATTTTAAAGATTTATGAAATTCTGAAATATATTGAAATAAATTAAAAAATAATAGACTTGTGAATTTTTTAATAGAAAACTTAATATTAATCACGAATTCTGGAATTAATAATCTCAGTAGAGATTCTTATTACACATTGTACATTTTTAAATAAATAGTCACAAGGTTTATAGTATCACGGAGATATAAAAAATGTCGTTTTCAACTATATCCAAAACGATGCCGATTCCCAAATCACCACTGGAATAATTGGAAGATAAAAATCGGCTCGTTTCGTAGCAATCGGAGTGGTATCTAGCTGCGTCATCCCTCGCATAGTAATAAATTCGAAAACATTGTCCCTTTTCTACGATTCTGATCCTTTTGTTCGATTTTCTTATCTAACGCACAGCGCCATTTTTCCTATTGCCCTGTGCAAAAACTTTCCCCATTAATGTCACGCAAAATTGTTCGACGCTAGATCAGGTTCCAGTTTCATTCGAAAATAACTTTTTATTCCGTGCGAAAGGAACTTAATCTCCTTGAAAATCTTATGGTTTGTAATGTTTGCTGACAAGACAGAAAAAACCTTTTTCATTAATATCCTACACTTTTGAACGTTCATAAGTTGATTAAGACCGAAATTAGGATGAAATTAATTATTATTTCAGGAAAAAATAGAGAAAAGTTGTGACTATGAATAATATTAATAAAATATTATTAAATGACTTATGAAAATAATAAATAATAGAATATGTAAAAACAAGCAAGAATGTACTTGCTGAAATCAAGAGAACATTACAAAATAATTCCTTTACGTTCTTCATTTTAGTTAAAAAAAAAAATTCTTTAACTGAATTCTGATTATGAATATTTGGCTAGAATAGCGCAGAATAAATAAATTTGAAAAATTATTTCGACCAGTGATTAATAGAGACAAATTCGAATCTATTAAAATTTAAAAAATATAAGCATTTTGAACATTAGAGCAATAAATTCGAGAAATTCACGTAAAACTGATATAAATACTAGAAAATTGTTCAAATCATACACTATGAAGAAATACAAAAGGTAAAAAATTTCATGAAAAAACTGCATTCTGAAAAATTTGAACGATATCTTCGAATTGCAGAGTATTTAATTCTGAAAAAGGTAACTAGAAATCCATAGAAATTCTAGTATCCTGTAAAAATACTAGACCCGATACGAAATCTTATGAGTACTGAAAAAATACGAAAATACAGGGAATATATAATAGACTAAACATCTATGTGACTGTAATTTTCTCAGCACTCAGAAAAATCACTGAAAATCGATTGGAATTTAAATCGTAGAAATCTATATAACAATATACAAAAAAACAATCAATTTCAAAATATAATAGAACATTTTTTAAAGTTTCATTAATATTAAAAAAATATGAAGATAATGTAAATCTTTTAGTTTTCAGAAGTTCATAAGTTTTTTAATCCTATAAGGCCTAGAACATACAATTCTATAAATCTATAAAACATAAAATTATCTGACAATTCTTCTTAATGCATAAATAATACAAAAAATTATAAAAAACTATAAATACTGTAAATCTTCATTGAAGATACTGCTCACAAAAATTATTTTAATTACTCAAAATTTTCGAAATTTTTTATACTTTAGCATTAAATTCTAGCTATCTATATAGTGATCCAGAGAAATATTGAAAATTTCTACAAATTTCAGAAAATACTACACGTAGAAATCATGACATTACGAAAATTCTGGAAATCTATGAAATACTCCAAATCTGAGTTATTATAAATTTCTCAAAAATATTTTTATATTATAGAACCTTGATTCTTTGAGCCTTGAATAATTGTGCTACAAGACATTTTTTGTGTATCGAAGACTCGAGAAAATGAAGGAAATATTATTTATTCGAAATAATTTTTATTGGAAGAAGATTGTTGACTCTAGCAAATTAAAGTTTTTCATTGTCAATTTTGTAAATAATTGATTTTCAGTTAGCACGTGAACTCATAATCCTGTAAGATACAGCCTGGGTCATTCCATGGGAAATTTATAGCAAAAATTTTTTTTTCAACCAAATATTTTTTTCCGCGTTTTCACATCGAAAATAATCGACACGTATTTTTTTTTTTCAATATGATACTTGAAAATTTCGAAATATGATTTTTTGAAGTTTCGTAGTCTGTAAAAAAACTATTTTTTCTATGGCAAACTGTTAAAACAGTTTTGAAGATAAAATGTTCCCTTTGCACTTAAATTGTGCCTAGGCGTACAAGCTTTCAAAAAAACTATAGCACACCTACCGTTGTTTTTTTTTTAACAACAATATAGTCCATTGATATAAACAAATTCGTTTTTTCCAAACTTGGAACTATTTTTTTTCGATTTTTATTTTTCCATAAATTTTTTAAAAATGTTTATCAATATGCATGGAAAATTTTTGAGTGGAAAAATGAAAACTATAGGTGTAACGAATTTTTTAAATCTGCCCCGCGCGTTGCAGCGAGCGAGTTACCGCGCGCACTTTGACAGCAGGTAATGGTGTACAGAGTAAGTTCACTTATGGGCAGTGTTTATGCCAAAATTTTTATTTGTTCATGTTAACACTTGAATTTTACAACTTGGCCTTGATCTTTATTGTTTGTAATAATAATTTTTTTTCAATTATTTTATAATACAATTATAAAAAACTTCACATTGTCAATCATTTTTCTTTGATTGCGCGTTTATTTCCTGATTTTTCATTTTTGTAAAAGCTGAAAATTTTTGTCATTTAAAAGCTGACAACGAACAAAGAAAATATTTTCACTTTCAAATTGAAGTTGTTACCTGGCTCAACTGAATGCAAGCCGAGCGTGCCAGCGATCGTTTTGCACTTTTCAAAATGACTTTTGAGAAAGTTTTCTGATTCTTCATAATCTTTCGTGCACCTGTACATCATTGACATATTTTTCAAAGAAGATTTTTTGCTGATGTGATGATGAA
>JAPYZL010086558.1:0-15729 GCA_030522825.1 Platygaster orseoliae
ATATTTACTAATGTTGGAAATTATCACCACTTCGCCAAAAGTTTGGTAAATTCTACCCGCTGTTTCGATAAAATTTACAAAAAATTTTTCTGCGTGTACTCGTCGTGTAATTACGCCTTGTTTCCCGCATCGCAATTTTCTCTCCATTTCTGTAAACGTCATAATTAAGGAACTATAAAAATTAACATGTTCTATCGAAAATGTCGATTAGAACATTGATTGACAGAATACAGATCGCATGTGCAAATTTTTATTATTATTATGTCAAATACGTTGTAATGGCTTCTTCTCGATAAATGATAATCATCGACTTTTTAGCAGTACAATATTTGGCGTTTTTTTTTTTAAATATCGTGTACAAACGTACAGGAAATTGAGAATTACGAAATTTAAAAAATTACTTGTTTCAGAGCTGAAAGAAAGTTTAGGCGTATTATTATAAAAATGCATCATTCTCGAAATAATTGCAAATATAACAAAAAAGTGATTAATGACGTTTTATGGACTCGGTGGGCTTATAAAATAATTATGCAAACGTTTGGCTAAGGCTGATTTTTCAGACTCTTTCACAAGCAATGAATTTCTTGCGTGGGGTGAGTTTCAACAACCCACGGTTATCCAGAAGAAATTGTGGTGCAATTTCATGTGCTTTGTTGGCAAGTTTTGCAATTAAACTTATGATCAAAGAGCCAACTTTTTGAGTAATCTTGATCTAACTTAGATGAATATTATAACTGCATCTCGTGATTACTCGGAGAGTTTTGGATGAAAGAGAATCTTAACGAAAATTTGTCAGGATCTGTTATTTTGAGATTTTCAAATATGTTTTTCAATAACTTGAAGAAAAAAATAATGAAATAATCTTCATTGTTTTGGAATGTATTTCTTCATAAAATTATAATATCACTGTACTAAAATAGAAAATATGCTTATAAAAATCACTTTGCAAAGTACAAATCGGATGTTTCGTACGTAAATAAAAATGGCAATTTTTTCATATCTGTGTATGGAATTTTTCCCATTATTTTCCGGAAAATTCATACATGTACGAGAAAAATCCTGTTCATATAGGAGAATATTATATAAAAGCATGGAAAATTTCCAACCTGGGTAGATGATGACTACTCCCCATAAACGTACGGGAAGTTTTTTTGACAGTGTTTCTTTTCTTTGCTCTTTAATAGCTGTGATAATTGATCCAATAAAGTATCGAAAGTAGCCCTAAAATTCGTGATACATTCACTTTTAACGCACTGGATCGAAAACAATTACTTTTGTGCCACCAGCAGGATTTTCTTATGCGATTTCATATTGTAAATCATTTTGCGCAATACAAATCATTGCAACTGCAATATGCGGTCAAATGATGGATGATGCAATTCTGAAAATCACACGGGAACTCATATTTACTGTTTTTTTCCGGATGTGAATAAAGACTGCGCATGACGTTGAAAAATGAGATTGCCTTGATTCGGTAAGTTTTTTCTATTCTCTGCGGATTTTTGCACATACTCTAGTCGAGTTACATCACTGGAGTTGAGTTAATGATTAATTTTAGAAATCAAGTTGTTCTATTTGAAACATAGGAAAATAACGGAAAAAAAATTAAACTATCATCCACGAGTTGGTCATTTTTCAATTTGGTTCGAGTATATTAAGTAACTAGTCGAGAAGAAAGATTCATTTTTTTCGGAACAGATATTGCAAGTACCGAGTTACACGTGTAACTGTTGTTTGTGAAGTGAATGAAAAAAATCGTGATAGAGTCATTACATAACCAGCTAGGTTGTTATAAAAGTGAATCGTTCAATCAGTTTTATCAACTTTTTGTGTTCCATGACGATTAAAACGTTTTGTTAATCAGAGTATACTTTTTGTGAGATATTACTTAACTTTAAGACAAAGCTGAGTGAAATGGTTACCGGTTATTTTTCCGAATATCATTTTCCAAACACCACGTTTTTCGAAAAGTTTTTTTTTCAATATTTCAAAAAAAAAAAAAATTCTTCCAAAAATTTTTTGCATTGAATTTTTTCTCCTGAACGAAAACGACGTAAACCAAGAAATCTTGCATTTTTAAAAAACTTTATTTCGCTCGTTTCTAAAAAAAAAACCGCGATAACGAAATTCCGAAAACAATTTTTCTTTTTCATTGCAATTATTTTTTTTTCAAATTCAAATCTTTCATTTCAATTGAATTCGGAAAATTGTTATTTCAGAAAAATGGTCACGCAGAAAAAAATTTCGAAAAATCGGAAGCGAAAAATGGTATTCGGAAGTATGGAGTGTGGAGAAATTGGTTTTGGAATATGGTTTTCGGAAAAATGACCAGCAACGGAGTGAAATCGAGTTGGGAATAGAAAGATAATTTTTCACAATCTTTTTCTCTATTTTTTTAGAGGGGGAGGGGGGTGGGTGATTTAAGAATGCATAATTAAGAATTTAAAGGCTTTTTAAATAAAACGAAGAAACAATCAATTTACGTTGATCGAAGTTAAATTGTTTATTTACTTATGAAATTCAGAATTATTTTTACTCTCGTGTAAGTTTCTCGGTTTCTAATAATTATCAAATTATCACTTTTTATGTATTGGAACCTTTTGATGGGCAGATTTGAATTTTTTGGAATTATTTCCAAAATATTTTAACCTTGCAGATGGTCGATTTTCAAGGATTCTGAACACAAATTTTCAATTTTTTCCATTAAACATTTTGTTACCACTTTCAAAATTAAAATGTCAAAAATTCCAGAATTAGGTTTTCTGACTATTATAGGGTTCTTGAAATTTCAAAGTTTGAAACACTCAATCTTTTTGATTATAAAATAAGATTTGTTGCGTTTTGTCGATATTCAAATTTCTACTTTCTCAATCTGAATTTCCATAGGTCGAAAATAACAGTTTTTCAAGTGTAACGTTAGAAACACTATGAAGCTACTCAAATTTGAAGTCTCATTCTTAAAATCTTGACATTAAATTTTATAAGTATTTTTTGGGAAAATATATATTGATGTTTCAGATTTACTGTAAATTTCAACATTCAGGCGTAGACAGAGATAGGTTTTCGAGGTTAAAGACATTTCTGAAATTTGGCTATAATTTATTATAATTATTTGAAGAAAATAAGTTCAAATAATATAAAATGTACATTTATATGAATTCTTTATATAAAAATTAAGAATTTAATGTGATTTCCATAAGAGAACAACTTCGGAATCTCAATTTTTTGACAAATGAAGATATGGAATAGTAAAGAGTTTTGAGTTTAGAGAATACAAAACATTTTTCTGTGACTTAAAAAAATATTGGAAAATACTCATTTTTAATTGAGTTTTATGAAACATTAGATGTGGGAATTTTAAACTTCAAATTTTACCAATTTAAAATGCAAAAAATGTAAACTGCAAGATAAAAAAAATGAAAAATTCGAATTTGTAAAGTCTTGTTCCAAATCTTGGAAAGTTAACTATGAAAAAATGAGAGTTTAAATTACTTCATGCTACACATTTACAGAAAAAAATTGTAAGTTTATAATTTTTTCGAAAGAAAGAATCGAATTAAAAATTTTATGAATTGATTAATGAGAAAAAAAGCTTATCAAAAGTTTGAAATGTACGTGACTAGACATTTTGGACGTTACAAATTATAAATATAAATGAAATTCGGAATCCTTAACTTAAATCACTCAAAAATAGCAGTTTTCTACAAAGAAATCTTTAACAAATCACGTAACGCAATTTTTGTTATTCGTTGAAAATAAAAAACTTCAAAATCCTGATTACAATCTATTTTTCTATTTTCCTAGATCACCTCATGAAAAATTTTTTTGCCTACGCCTTTGATCTGAATTATGCTATTTTTTTTATTATTTCAAGGAGAGTTAAATAGTAGATTATTCCTTCAAAAGTCCGTGAATGTAAGGCATGATTCTATTTTGCAAAATTTTTTTCGAAGTAGTGTCCGATTCTTGCCCTATATAGTAAAATGATATTTTCGAAAACAGCTAACCTTGGAATCCGTTATACTGTTATTTGAAGATTTCGAATGAAGATTACTAAATATGTTATCGGTTCATCTCGATCAAGTCTATTTTTTTTAAGGTGAATTTCTCGACAACAACTTGTTCTAGGAGTCTAAAATCATGTATGTAATTTGAAATCCTCAAGTATTCATTCCGTTTCAGGTTTTTTTTTTTTTTTTCAATAATTGATGTTTTGGGGTCGACGCCCCTCGTTTCTACTTTCCCCATCTTTGAAATTTCGAAAATGTCATCTTTTTTTTCGAATCCAACGAAAAAACATGACTGACCCAAAAATTACGCACATTGCAAAAATACGTTGGATAAAAAAGAAATGAAAAACGTTTTGTTGATGACATTGTTTTTATACGATGAAATAAAAATAATAAGAATTGTCTGATAAAGTTATTTGAAACCGTGAATTTAAATTAACGTTTAAGAATCCAAGAGTTGATTGAAAAACTTTTTTTTTTGATATTCTTATCAATTTTTCATGTTCTTAATAAAATCATGTAATTTGATAAATTTTGGAATATAACATTGTTAACATTAAAAAACTGATTTTTATATGGATAAGAAAGATTTTTTATTAATATAAAATTAATTAAAAAATAGTACAAACAGTGAACTAAACATAGAACCAAAAAAAGCTTTAAAAAATCTTTTTTTGACATGCTGTTATTCTCCGATCATTCCACTAGTCTTTAAATACAGTTGAAAAATGAAAACAAATGTCAGATAGGTCTTTCAGAGTAACGTGAACAAAAACATGAATTATAGTTTCGTAGCAGTAATTAATTTTTCGTTTCCATCTGTCGCAAAAATAATAAAAACTAGAATTTTTTTACAGATTCATGTATCAGCATATTGTGACATCGTTTTCTTTTTATTTTTGTTCGAAAAGGATAATTGTCAAAGAAAATTTCTTTTTTATGGCTTTGCCAATCAACTTTGATCGCGATGCACAGGTACACATTTTTTGTCTTGGGTAGAAAATTATGCAAAGGGCATAATGCGAACTTTTTTCTCTTATTCGGATTGCATCATCGGATGTACGCATGTAATTTGAATCTGAGAGTACGAAGGGTATTAAGATATTAAGAATGAAACGAAAGCGAATTTCAGAGTTCTTTCACGTGTCTTCCGTGTCAGTAATGTCAGTCATTTTTTGGAGGGCAAATTCTGTTTGGGGCGATTGCAAGATATTCTTGATGCAAATTGGGTTGTACAGTCTGTTCCATTAATGTTTTCACTTGTATTGCGTTTTATTACATGGGTGCACGTTCGAAAAAGTGAATGCATTTATGAGGAAGACTGTACATTTAAAGTAGCTGAAACTTCGAATAACTAATTAACTTCGCAATTGGAACGTTAACTTATATTTCCAGTAGACATTTTTTTCTAGTCTAGAGGATTCAAAATAGAAGTTCAAGTAAAAAGATAGAAATTTTAGGAAGATTCTACATTTTGCTGGCTATCTTCGAATTTTCTGTTCTTTTTCCGAATTAAAAATTAAATGACAAGTTTGTATTGAAAGGTATAAAATTACTACAAATTCTCAATTTCGTCATAGATTTTAATATTCGTAATATTCAACTTCCATAAGTGAGTAATTTCTGGAATTGAAAAAGTTAGCTGGAAACTGGGAAAATTTATGATTCATTGACACGGGAGTAAGGAAAAACCCCGGGACTCTTTATACGGACGCGGGAATAAAAATGCATGGAAATTCACGATTGTGAGTGTCGAGATAAAATCTCCCTCGACTTGTCATTGCATGGCGATCGTAGAAGATGGGGACGAAATTGCAGCAGCTATCAAGTTGTAGTCCGGATTACGCATGTTGTGTAACGAAATCGAGGGAACGAGAATAAAAAGTAAGATCGTACCCTGAAAGTGGGGAGATGGCTATTACAACCAACAGTTATACTGCTCAACTGCTCTGCGCGGACTACAAGGTATCTCAGTGAGTTGGTGGTCAATTCGTAGACCAGGTGTAAGGTGTAACGCGACTAATAGCCGCTTGGATAACTACTCAAAGTGCTTCGAGTAAAATCAGGTGTGTAGTTTTTTGAGCTACGAAATTCAAGTGAACTGGAATATAGCCGATCATCCACATTTATCGCAACTAGGGGTTACGTTAATTTCTTTTTGTTTATCCATTTTTCAATTTTTTTCATTTAAAGTTTTCTAACATTGAAAGGAAAATTTTAGAACAATTATGGAAATTGTGTAGTAGTCTTCTTGTAAGCATGTTTATGTCAAGTTTATATGTAAACAAATTTTCATGACCGTTTACGTTACAAGTTTGTGCATTTGTTTACATAAAGTTTGTGTGAACTCGAGGTTAAATGTTTGTATTAAATTTTATTTTTGTATGTGATGCATTTTTTGAGAGTGTCATGTAAAGTTTGCATAGATAAAGTGTGTATTATGCTGACCATCAACACAGAATTCGTAAAGTGTTTGCCTAAGCGTTTAAAAAGTAAGTTTTCTAATTATGGTTTTTTACGAAGGCAGTTTTTTTAAAAGTAAATTTGACGTGTTTCTAACTTTTGTCCAAATTTAAGTATTCTTATTTGATAATAATCTTAGATCATTATCAAGGATAAAAAAATCAACATTGAAATGGTTGAAAATTTTCTAAGTTTAATTGACAAATTTAATGTATTGTTACATTTCCGAATTTAACGAGTTTTGGTGATGAACCATAATTATGTATACATTCAATGATTTGAAATTCTCAGTAAAGTACTTTTTTTGAAATTTACAAAACCTCAACCTTTAGCAAATAGCAAAGACAAAAAAAGGTTAATGAATACGATATTTAAAATTTTGAATCAAGAATTTAGCAGAAATGTTGAATTTTAATCTTGGAAAAAATTATTTTGTGTCATCAAGTATTAGTAGATTCAATAGATTTATCGTATTTTTGTAAGCAAAAATTATTTCATAATTCTAGATAATCATTCTATATGATATGATAACAACGATTCTTGACAAGATATTGGGAATCATTGAATAATATTTTATGCATAAATAATTTTCAATTAACTTTCTCAAAAGTATATATTCAAAAATAATAGATACAACTATATTTGATATTATTTGAATTATTGTTTATAATTAAATAAATCTATATTAATTGTAATTAAAAATAAGTCTTAAAAAACGTTTATCTTTTCTAAATTTGTACGTTCGTAAAGTTGCTTAATTTTAATATAGGATTCTGTTAATAAAGAGCTTTGCTTTTCATTTTTTTTCGCATAAAGATTTTAATTTACAAAGGTTTTTTTCGAATTTTTATTTAATAGGTTAAAAAAACTGATTGTATTTATATTTTGATCAAACTTGTACTAAAGCATTCTAGATCGATACAAAAAATTGTGTGCAAAATCGAGTTAATAAATTTCCTTTATTAGTTCACTTTTTTTCGAACCGATAATAGAATCTATTCTTGACTCTAATGACTCTTAACTGATTGTATGAAAAACCATAGTAACCTCGAGTCTGGTTCTTCAATAAACACCTTTACTATGTGAATCGTCTTGATTCATTCATCATTATCCTGTTTTCTAATGTCATTACGCTGCAAAAATCATTCCTGCTTCATTCGCAATCCTCTTATCTAGAGATGTGTTTTTATAAAATGACGGATGATCATACACTCAAACGGATAAATCATTATTTTCCGAGGTAGACATTTTCTGAAATCTTGCATTTTTCAAGTAAGTGTTTAACGCAATGCCATTGCACTTTGAAATACTGTTTTACTGTACCTTAATAAATAATTCAAAGAACATAGTATGTGTATTATTTATAATTTTGATCAAATTCGAATTTTTCGCCTTTAATTTTGTTAAAAATAATGATTTAAAGAATAACATTCCCGAAATTTTCAAGTAAATAATAATAAAAAATATAAAACACGTATAAAATATAGTAATTAAAGGAATGATATTCCCAATATTTGGACTCTCGGAGTTAGAAAGCGAAAAATGCAGTGTAAAAATTGAAACGGCCGAGCAAAGTTAATATGCAATGTCTTTAAAACCTCGTGACCAGGATTTCCCTATCAAGTGTTCAAACAATCGCTAGAAATTCTCTTGGAATAGTTATCATAGCAAACACACTCTGGACTAACATTATTTTAAAAAAACACGTCGGAGAAAGATTAACTAAATACGCGTGAACCGTGAAAAATGACGTAACATGTTTCATATAGTTACCTGCAGTTCAAGTAATGGGCTACTCAAACATACACGAAAAAAAAGGATTTGCTGTTTTAACACAACTTAACCAAACGAATTTTTTTTATCAGTATCTTATTTTTTTGTTGCCTCAACAAATATTTTTTGCTACTAGAGAACAATTACTATGCGATGGAATTTTATGTATAATAATTGTGCTCTGGTAGCAACAAAATAAGCTACTGCTGCAATAAAAATCTGTTCTGTCAAGTTGTTTGTTGAAACAGAAAATCCTTTTTATTTTGTGTAGCTTTTGACTGGAAAAATTTTGAGTCTCAAGTGAAACGCTATCGATCATGTAAATATGAAAATATGAATGCCAACAATATTTTATCGAGTTTTCACTGCTGGAAGCTGCGGCTGTACTACGAAAGTGCCGGCTTTATAGAAAGTGGAAATTTTCCGCACTCGGCGTATGCATGACCACAAGTGAGGCAATGCGTGATCTTGCAGAAGAATTCAAGATTGAGTGGATAACATAGAAATGGTGAATTTTGCGTTTCAGTCGAAATCGTTTCCCATGTAGTCTACTCAGGCAGACTTGCATCCAGTTTTATATGGATATTTCGAAACACTTTTTTATTCGTGCTGGGTTGAATGAAAGTGAAGGTGGAAATTTCCTTAATCGATGCGTACGGGCAAAACGTTTTTTTTCGACATAAGACTCAAGTTAAGTTTTGTTTAACAATCAAATGGGGTTAAAAGTAAAAATAGACTTAATTTGAATTTTTTTTCAGACTCAATTTAGTTGGTTTTTTTTACTGAAATTATATTGAATTGAAATTGAATATTCTAGTGAAAAATTTAACTATTTGAAATAATCAATTAGAGATAATTTCAACTACCAGAATAGAACAATTTAAAATTTTAGATGTTTTTTGATAGTTAAAATAGCAATTTTCAAGTATTTATAAAGAAAATATGTAAAAGTAAAATTTCACCAGTACAAAAATTCTATCATCCAAATTTCCCAGTCTTTAACTCTACAAATTATTTTATTTGTCATCTAAACACTTCAGATTCCAAATTTCTCCTTATAAAAATGTTTATAACAATCTAAAATAATAATTTTCTCATATGGTTTGAAAGGCGTCAAGCGAGACAACAGATGTTGCATGACCGCTGGAAATTTCCCAGTGAACCCAGAAATGTATATAAATATAAAAATAAAAACTAAAGGAAATACATTTTTTTTTAATTCTACAACTTGTCAAGCTCATGAACAATCAAAAGTTTAGCTTTGTTTGCGGAATTCGTATTTTTGAACTGCTTTAAATGAATTAATCAATCTAATTAATTAATCAATTTCTCATCGTTGGAAAAAGGGTAAAATAGAAAGACATCTTAAGTTTAATTTGTTTAAAGATTTCAAAATAAAATATTTTTTTCTGATTTTACTAAGATTTTAGTACATAAATACACAAGAATCTGGAGGAAAATTTTCGTGAACTCTATTAAATCTGGAGAAAGTCAGTTTAAAATAGTAGCATGCATGTCAGAATGGAAGCACTGCGCTATTAATGGCTGCAATTTTCTTAATTATATTCACGAGATTTTCCTACAATTCAAGTATGCAAATTCCGAGAATTCAGGAACGTTTCAGAAACTGAAACAAGATTTTTGAGTGTTTCATTCATCCTGAAAAAATTGAATTTTCATGGCATTACATATCGCTCGGTTCGTGTTTTTTAGTCATCTGAAGAACGTTTTTAAACACGACAAATAAAAATAAGAAACATTTTCTATGGCATTTTTGAGAAGAAAAGTTATAGACTTTTAAATTTATTGAATTATTTCGGAATTTCTGAAGATACTGCATAATCAGAGGTTTCACTTGACGTTCTTTGACCTACATCGAAAATCCTTTAATTTAATCAAAATTGAGCGAGAATAAATTTCAAATATAATCCTGGAACTTTGGAAGTGGCATTTAAAAAATTTTTTTTTTTCAAATTTCTTTAAAAATTAACTATTTAAGTTTTTTGAATTGATTATTTCTTCCAGTAGAGCGATTAGAATTTTTGGACTCATTATTTTCATAATTTTTTAGATGTTTTTCTTTTATTTTTGTTATAACGCACAAAATTTTATCAGAATATCATTTAAAATGATCATTATGGCAAAGTTTAGCAGTTTTCCGGGAAACCACAGATCTATAGCATTCATTACTAATTTTTTAATTCCCACTTTGTTTATTTATATCAGAGCCGAGCAAGCAAATACTTTTGATTTCATTGAATAAACGTCAAATTTCAAAAAAATTACAGATTTTTCAGAAAAACAAACGCTTTGTATTCTCAGAAAGTCTTAGCAGGAAAACATTTCGAAAAAAGTTTCATCACTTAAAATATTGCAAACAAAAATAAGAAAAAAACATCTCAAAAAATTCGTGTCAAGAATTTTCGTTATTTTCCGTGATGTATCAAGATTTCTTTCAAATTGATAAAAATCAAGTTTTTCAATCAACCGACGAAAATCATCGCCAAAAACTAACATACAAGCTACGTCATTAATATTGAAAGTAAATTTCTCGAAGAACCGTGTCTACGAGTTTTATAGTTTTGTTTGTTTCCTCCACGATCGTAAATCACAAAATATTATTGGAAACGTGCTCGATTTTTATTTCACGGTTAGAAACCATCCGGTCAAATTTAAATGCCAATTAAATACTCAGATTTTAGTGGCAATCAAATGCCGATTCTGGAGGATCAAAGTGTATCCATTGTCCGGGAACCGCACTGATTTATCGCAGAGTAGTGGAAGTAGAGACCACGTGTTTTTCCAGCGCATTGTCGTTTTCATTCCACTTTCGATAACGCGATACCTGATGTACGATCATCCCGAAGTATTAAAATCATTTCGGGCGTGGCACTTTTCGGAATGACAAATAACGATGCTGAAAAAAAAATTTGCATACTCAAGAGACAAACATGTCCCAGCTTAATTGAATTTCACAGTTTTCGGAGATGAGAAATTGCGTAAAAATGGATATTTCTTGTTGACGGTCAAGTTTACGTGGCCGTTAATCAATTGGTTATATTGATGTGCTAATTGCGTAAGCTGGCGTCGTTGACAGCATCTAGTGGGATCGAAAGGTTCTTGACACGATTCAACGAGATGAAAGCATTGCGTTGATTTCGAACGTAACTCATTTATAGAGATGGCTATTCGAAATTACATTTTCCGTACTTTTGAAAACGACCGAAAAATATTGTAAAATAATTTTTCGAAGTTTAAGAAATTTTTTTAATTAGACGAAAAGTATCGATAGTTCAGACATAATGCACAAATTAAGGAATTCCAAAATGCTCGGAAAACTTTTACTCAAATGACACCGAAAAAGTCTCGAATAATTTCTTAGGTTTTCGTTCCTTATTAGAGGATTGCGTCGGAAGAAGTTGCTAAATTGTGTATGAAAGTACAATGTATGGTAGTATAATAAATTTTCGTATGAAAGTTGATCACGTTACGTATCGTCTGGATTAGAGGAGAAAAACAAACGAGTTGCGTGCGTATGGGCAGTGCTCGCGAATCGCGATAGGCCTTTTACCGATTTCCTCCCGACGAAAGAAACAGTTCGGGGCGCAATGTACGGTGCAATCACGTGCGGCTTGCGTGGAACGTAACGAAAGTATCGGTGGGAACACATTGCTTGAAACGTTATATAATTGGCAATTAACACGTCCGCATCAATTATAGACGTGTAAGAGCATTAAAAACTGCTCTAATTATTTCATTAGGTTAATGGATCGTGAAAAATTCACGCGTCGAAATCGCGTTTGAAATAATGAAAGTTGGCTGACAATGTCAAGAATAGATAGTGTTGACCACGAAAATGAATTTTCGTAGTCGAGTTCGAGTTCAATCGAGTAAAAATATGGTATTAGAATTTGACTCTTTTATTAAAAAAAAAAATTTTTTTTTTAATATTTTCTAAGTACACGGTTTACTATGGAAACGATAATAAAATTAACTGAGTATAACCAGCCCTGACGTCAGGGGGGGGGGGTAACGGGGTATTTTTCCCCGGGCTCGGTTGTTTGCACCATTTTAGGAAAATTTCGAAAAATTTGTAAAAATTCAATTTGAACCGATAATTTTGCAGGGGCCGGATATTTCAAAGTCAAAGACTCGGTAAAAAAAACCACTAGTTTTTTCTCTGGTGGTGATACAAAAAAAACGGTCACCAGTTTTTTTGATGACAATACTTTTAAAAAAAAAGGTCATCAATTTTTTTTAGGCGAGGGGCCCGTAAGATTCCTTCTCCTGCGGCCCGGGAATCCTCTCCACGGCCTTGAGTATAACTGAAGTCATTTTATATTTACTGAGTATTTACTAAATACAAAAAATTTTAATAAAAAGTAATATGTAATGAGTATTTACTGAATAAAAATACTTAGTCTTGTGAAATTTAAACGTACATTTTGTAATTACAGTTTTTGAAAAATTAAATATTAAGGGAAAAACATTTGGGTGATAAAGTGATTAATTTGAGGAATGAAATCTTGAAAAGCGACTATGTTAAATTTTCAAACAAGTTTTATGTGAATTTTGGAAGTATCACAAATATTTATTCTTCAATGGCAGCAGATAAAAAATATGAAAAAAGTAGAGAATTTAGAATACTTTTGGAATTTAAACAGATATAATGTAAACGTAGTAACTATATTATCGAAACAAGTGATTTTCGATTTTCGAGTCAAATTTTCATCTTTATTTAAATTTGTCGATGTTTTGACTCTTTTTCAAGTCTCTGTTAAGATCTGTTTTACATTTACACAAATTTTTATAGTAATAATAGCCCCTGATCTCAATTATTTATCATAATTTTTAACTTCGTCCCATAGTTAATAGCATCCAGTTGTTAAGATTGTTGTTGTACAATTTCCTTCTGATTATCAATGACAACATTTATTTGACAATACTCATATTTTGAAAAACAGTTAGAATTCCAATGTTAATAAAAAAACTTAAACAGAACACATTTAGACTGAAAGTATTTAATCCCAATTTCATAAACACAATTATGAATCTGTAAATTTCTTCGTTTATTCGAACATTTAAACATAAAAAAATTTTAATTTAAAATTTAAACATAAAAAAATGTTGTTTAAAAACGATGTTATAAAAAAATTCGTAACCAACGTTGTAAAATATTCATTTTTTCAAATATAATCCATTTCAGAAAACCACTGTTATGAAATATTTTTTTTCGTAAATATTTTTCATATATTTTTTAAAATATTTTTCAAAATATTTTTATTTAAATATTTTTATTTTTTTCAAATATTTTTTCAAATATTTTCGTAAATATTTTTCAAATATTTTTTTTTCTTTTAAATTCATGATAATTAATAATTTTATAATCAGTGATGACTGCTGGTACTAGAAAAACTTGTTAAATATTTTTTGATGTTCTTAAAATAAGTTTTTTCGACCTGAATAGAGTCTAAATGTAGACATATTAAAATTCAGATAAAAATTTCACTCAAGAATCGAAAAACAGTTTTTATTCAACCACAAAAACATAAAACTTTAGATCTTGAAAGTTTCCTGAATTACACATCACATGTTATCAACATAAGTTTCGTAATTAGAAACTCAAAAATCCACCTTTGAAAAAAAAACTTGTATTAGAAAATAACTTATTCAACCTTGATCAATGTTACTTGTGTGCACCTTCTCCATTTTCATATTACGCTCAGTGGTATATCTAAATTAAAATTAAAAACCAAAGACTCTTACATCGAAAATTATAACTATTCAAAAATTTATGCACTAGTATGATTCGAACATTGATTGTCCTTTCGATCGATCAAAGCACTTTGAGTCCCCCCATTCAGATTAAATTTTATAGAAGCTCTCATAGTATAATCAACAATCAAGATTTAATGAAGTGCAGTTACCGCAGTCGCATCTTGCCAAAAATTTGTCGTTGAGCAATTATTCACGAATCAATGGGACTCCATTCCAGAAGGCAATCATGGGCGAGTTAAGCGAGATACAGCAGTTCTACAAAGGAAAGACGATCTTCATTACCGGAGGCAGTGGTCTGATGGGGAAGGTATTAATTGAGAAGCTCCTATTCTCTTGCAGCGAGCTTGATAAAATTTATATACTGATTCGGCCCAAAAGAGGACGCGCCCCAGAAGTTCGTATCGAGGAAATGTTCAAACTTCCGGTAAATATATTAGATGGTTAATTATTATTATGCGATAAAACTTTTGTAATATGAAAATTTTCTTCCAATAACAAAATGTTTACGGAATAAAAGGGTTTAGTATATCATATAATATAATAATGCTATATAAAAGATATTATTTCATATAACTGGTTCTTACAAATAATCAGTTTCAACTGAAGTCTTTTTGTTACGTTTCAACAACTTGCATTCAACTTTCTATCGCTACGATAAATCTTCAATGCGCCATATTTCAGATGTTCGTGCGCATTAGGAAAGTAAAACCACAAGTGATGAAAAAACTGATACCCCTCTGCGGTGACACAACTCTCGACAAATTAGGTCTTACCACCGAGCAAACAGAACGCTTAGAAAATGAAGCGAACATCGTTTTCCACTGCGCGGCTACCCTCAAATTGGAGTCCAATTTGACAGATGCAATTACAATAAATACGGTAAATCTTCACATTCTCTGTTTCAATCATTTTATCGTTTTTCGCGGTTTATCGTGAGATTGTACATTAGTCTTTTGGTTTCAGTTTGGTCAAACCAAACATTGGCTTAACTTTCTCTTTGTTTCATTTTGACGTTTGTTTGACTTAGTATTTTATTTTCATTTCTCACGTAGAGTTTCTTTGCTAGTTAATCTTTGGATTATGAATTTTTCAAGGTCGGAACAAAAAGAGTTCTCGAATTGGCGAAACGAATGAAAAAGCTCGTGTCTTTCGTGCACTTGAGTACAGCCTTTTGTCATGTGGATCAAGAGCAACTTGGTGAACGTGTGTATGACTCGGCTGATGACCCAGAAGACGTCATGAGACTTGTCGAGTGGCTTAAAGAAGACACTTTGAAGTACATGACTCCAAAGTGAGTATCAATTTGTTTTTTTTCGAGTTTCAAAACTGTTTTTGAAAACCCAAATTTGCAAAGTGCCCCTACTCTTAAAATTTGAATTACAAAATTGAATAATGTCAGGGGCGTAAGCAGAAAAAGTTTTTGGGAACTGTTTAAAATAATTAATGTTTTCGAAATAAAATAAAAAAAAATTAAGTAATTTTTCAAAAATTATTGTACTTTAATTTCAGAACTTATATCTTAAATAGTTGAAACTGTGAAGCCAAAAACATTGGACTTTTTGAGTTTAAGAATACTTTTTTGTTATTTTCAATAGATGATAATTTTTCTTTATACAGGGTGTCCCAAAGTCCGCGATAAAAAAAAATCCTGAATTCCTTTTTCAATTTCGAGTCGAAAAGTCCTTTACCACTTTTTGCAAAACTC
>JAPYZL010086570.1:0-18458 GCA_030522825.1 Platygaster orseoliae
ACTGGTGATGAAAAGTGGATTCATTACGAGAATCCTAAATGAAAAAAGGCCTGGGTTAGGCCAGGTGAACCAGGTCCATCACAACCAAAACGAGATATTTACTGTGCAAAGGTTATGCTGTGCATATGGTGGGATATGAAAGGTGTGGTATACCATGAGCTTCTTAAAACTGGTGAAACTATTAATGGAGAAAGATATCGACGACAACTGATGCATTTGAAGCAAGCTCTAGCCATGAAACGCACAGAATGGGATAACAGACATGACAAATTGATTTCTCAACATGATAACGCTCGACCACATGTCGCAAAACCGGTCAAAAACTATTTAGAAAATGTCGGATGGGAAGTGTTACCCCACCTGCCGTATTCACCAGACATTGCTCCTTCGGACTATTACCTGTTCGATTGTACGAATAATGATTTGACTAGACAGCGGTTCACTTGTTTAGAAGATATCGAAAAATGGGTCTCTGAATGGATCGCTTCAAAAGGTGAGGAATTTTTTCGGCGCAGAATCCGTAAATTGCCTGAAAGATGGGAGAAAGTAGTGGCTGGCAATGGACAATACTTTTATTAAGGTATTCATTCATTTTGTTTTTAAAATAAGCTCTAATTTTTTATTAAAAACCGCACGAATTAATTCCTAGACCAGATATGTAAAAATAAAAGTTTTAATTTCAGTTGATACATCCAAATTTGGAATTGTATTCATCTGTTGATTTTTTATTTTTATATTGCATTTTTTATATCTTTTAACGACTCAACTGAGAAAATTTTTTTATGACTTTCAATATTAAATAGAAATGTATCAGTAATTTAAAAATTTTTATACATACCACTTTTGAAAAACTAATATCTGTAAATTGGATTGTTTTTAGGGTAAAATTTTTTTTTGATTACATTCGTGACTTTGAGTTTTAACCTTTTGATTAAAATTGTCAATGTTCCCAAAATCATGGATTCAAAGTTTTGAAATGAAATTGAGTTTGTGAATTTGGTTTGATTCAAAATCGACTATTTTTTACCATGAAACAAAGTTTTCAGTTCAATTAAGAATTTTTTGTTTTTTTTTTACCCAAGTTATTTCTTTTGGAATTTTAAAGTAAAATTTTACTTTTTTGCTATTATTTTTTAAATTATTATCTTTTGATTGATGCTTTTCAATTTTCAATAGCTGAATTTTATTATTCCAACACAAAATTTATTCAACAAGTTGCGAAATTTCTGAATTTGTGTTTTAATACTTTTTTATACTTGGTTTTAATTGTAACTTGTCAGCTCTAGAATTACAATATTTTTGATGTAAATAAAGAAACTGAATTTAAAATCAATAAAAATTTCTTCTTTCTTATATTTAAAAAATTAATTCAATTTGAAATCATTATGTGACATTTCATAAAAAAAAACATATAATTAAAAGACCCTTTCACCAAAACTTATCAAATGAAATCCAAAAAAACCACAAAAATACCAACAGTGTAGAATTTGCTATCGTAAACATAAAAAACATTGAAAAACTTGAAAAAAACCCAAGACAATCCAAAAATCCACATCAACATTCCGTGATTTTTCCCAAACTTGAAAAAAATTTTTAAACATCGCTTTTCTACCGCGTTCAACTTTATCCTCAAAATAGTGGCAAATTGTAAACAAAACATTCAAGTGCAGTTCAAGCAGTGCTTTTTAAAAAACCAAAGTTCCCAATTCGATTACAAAACATTCCGAAAAATTACGAAACGCGACAAGAAAATTCATTGTAAAAACGCATTTGGGAAGGGAAAAACAAAATACGAAGAACCCAGCAATTTTTCGAAATTCCCGCAGCTGGATTCTGCAAATGGCGAGAACGCCCGCGACGAAATCGAGCTGCGTTTCGAGGTTAGCTCGATAAGTAGGTTTCACTTGCAATACTTACGACTTTGAGATCGAGCACTCCGTCTTCGGCTTTTTGCAAAAGACTGACGAACCTCGTAGTTAGTAATCCCAATGATTTTTCCGATCTGCTTTGGGAATTATCTGCCATCATTGCTAACGTCGTCGACATTTCACGAAAAATCAGAAGAATCCCTTCGAAATTGCCGCACCGACGCGAACGCCCTCACGATCGTGCGCGCGCGCGCACAAATCGTTTGTCCAGTGTTCAATTTTCGTTCCTTTTCTAGCCCTCGATCAAAAATAAGTCTGTCCTTGTTTAGTACTACCTAGTTACGAACAAACTTTGTTCAGTTTGTTTAAGTTGTTCGTTTGTGATGATAAGCAATCTAATAGGTATATTTTGTGATACACACCAGTGTTCGTAAATGGAGTACTTTGGTACTACTAAACAAGGACAGACTTATGTATGCACTGAGCGCTATAGAAAAAGAACGAAGATTGAAAGTTTACGAACACTAACGCACACACATATCTGCGCTCATTCGTGTGTTTTTCGCGCAGTTGGCAACAAATACAATATATTTATATATATTTCCTTTTGTTGCAGCGTGGCCGGTAGGCAAAAGAACAAAGAAAATCACGAATGTAATTTATATTATTCTACCTCGAAATTTTTTGATTCATCCTCCGTTCCCATCAAACTTTTTAAAAACGTGCGCGAGATTACAAAGTTCCCCAAATTCGTCATTTTTTAGCGTAGAATTCGCGGGTGAGCGCTCGGGGAAAACCCGGATATTTGAGGTTAGGTCGACCGATATGTGCCGGGACTTTGAGAGTGGTTTGTTTTGTGTTTTTCGGCGACTTGAATAATTTTATTTCGTTGACTGGGACGAAAATTTCGCCAAAATGAGCGACTCGGAGAGAATTGACATCGGGAAGACGATCAAGGCCCTCGTCATCGCGAACGGGAAGCCGATGACGTTGAGGGAATTAGAACGCGAATTTTTCGAGCAGGAAGGGACGGGAATTCCGTATGGAAAGTTTAACTTTTCGTCTCTGGGGCGGTTTATACAGAGTTTTGGAGAACATATAAAGGTAGTTTTTCGAGGAGGATACGAATATGTCGAGGCCAACAAGGATGGCAATTCCGCACATATTGCCGACCTCATCGAGCACCAGAGAGCACCCAGGAAGAAATCGATTTCCCGGAGAGGAGGTTACACCGGAGGCTACGTCAGGAGGCTTGGACCAATGAGACCTATTTACCCTTCGCTTTCGGTAAAATTTTTTATGCGTTTCTTTGTTTATGAAATGGGCGTTCCGGGTAAAGAGGGAGGACGGGGTTGGAAGGGGAGGGGAAGTTTGGCTCAGTTGAGATTGTCGAATTTAAAAATGCGTAAGAAAAGAATTGGGGGTTTTTTTATGATAATGTGTGAAAATTTTATAATTTAGTTAAACAAGTAAAGAAATTGATGGAATTTTTGCATTTTTTACAGAGGAAGACAAAGAATTTTTTCGTAACATATGAAAGGAATTTTCCTGTTTTTTTTTCTTCTTTTTCTTTCACTTATGATTGTAAATTACATTAATAATTATGATTCTTGTTACTCGTGGGAATCTCATTTCTCTAATTTTCTATTTTCTTCAAATTTTATGATTTTTTCATATTCATACAATTCTAACGTATGTTCACGATTCGCAAAACAATTTTACGAAAGGGTAAATTTTTTTTTTTTTTTGCATTGTTTCTTGGTAATACTTTTTTTTTTAAATTAAAGCAAGAAAGACAAAAACTGCAAAAAATTATAATATTTAATTTTTCAATTTTAAATTCAGACGTAAAACGTATAATTTAATTTTTATAATACACAATATACCAAAAATATTTCGAGTCATTTATCACAATAATATGTGATAATTTTATGATTTAGTTAAATAAAGAATTCGATGGAATTCTTTGCATTTTTAACAGAGGAAGACAAAGAACTTTTTCATAGTTTATGTAAAGAAATTTTCCTATTTATTAGAGATTCATTCATTTATAATAGTAAATAACATTCATAATTATTATTCTCGTAACTCATGAAATTTTATATTTTAAAAATTTTTCATTTTGTACAAATTTCATGATAATGTCTTATTATTCATACAATTTTTACATATGCTCACAATTCGCAAAACAATTTTAAAAAGGGTAAATTTTTTTTAAACTAAAGCAAAAGAAAAAAACTGCAAAAAAATTAGAATATTTGCTCTCAACCGCTCATTTTTACATTTAAAATTCAGGCGTAAAACGAATAATTTAATTTTTATAATACACAATATACCAAAATCCTCGAACCAAAAATATTTTGAGCCATTCATCACAATAAAATGTAAAAGTTTTATAATTTAGCTAAACAAATAAATAATTTGATGAAATTTTTTGCATTTTCAACAAAGAAAGACAAATAACTTTTTCATAGCATATGTAAAGAAAGTTTCCTATTTATTAAAGATTCATTCATTTATAATAGTAAATAATATTCATAATTATAATTCTCGTAACTCATGAAATTTTAAATTTAAAAAATTTTTTATTTTGTACAAATTTCATGATAATGTCTTAATATTCGTACAATTTTTACATATGCTCACAATTCGCAAAAAAATTTTAAAAAAGGGTCAATTTTTTTTTAACTCTCGATTATTGCATTATTCTAATGTATTATGTATTTTTTTGAAGTAAAGCAAAAGAAAAAAACTGCAAAAAAATTCGAATATTTGATCAGTTGAGAGCAAAAGACAAACTAGTAAGAAACAAATAGAGTGGCAACTCGATCTTTTCTGTCTCTTCCTAGTTTGTCTTTTGCTCTCAACCGCTCATTTCTTCATTGAAAATTCAGGCGTAAAATGAATAATTTGAATTTATTATTAGAAATTCTTTCATTTTCTAATAGTAAATTATATTCATGATTATGATTTTTGTTACTCATGGAAATTTAATTTTTTTAATTTTCCGTTTTCTTCGAATTTTATGATTTTTTCATGTTCGCACAATTTTCACATATGCTCACAATTTGCAAAACAATTGTACAAAAGGGTAAATTTTTTTTACCTCTCGATTGTTGCATTATTTCTCTGTAATACTTATTTTTTTCAAGTAGGGACCGTTCACATATTACGTAACGCATTTTTTGACCTTTTTTGACCTTTTTTGACCCCTCTCCCCCTGGTCGTAACACGATGTAACAAACCTCACTACCCCCACTTTCCTCCTATAACGTAAATAAATTTAACAAATTTAAACTATTGGTAGTTATTTTAGTATCTGTTCGACGTTACGTAACGCAGTCAATGTACCCCCCCCCCCTCCCTCCTTGTAACACTTCGTAACAAACCATTCGACCCCCCCCCTCAGGGCGTTACGTAATATATGAATGGCCCCCTAGAGCAAGAAAGACAAAAACTGCAAAAAATTAGAATATTTGAGCAGTTGAGAACAAAAGACAAACTAGTTAGAGACAAATACAGTGGCAACTCTATCTTTTACTAGTTTGTCTTTTGCTCTCAACCGCTCATTTCTACATCTAAAATTCAGACGTAAAACGAATAATTTAATTTTCATAATACACAATATACCTAAATCCTGGGACCAAAAATATTTTGAGCCATTGATCACGATATGTGATAATTTTATAATTAAGTGAAACAAATTAAGAATTCGATGAATTTTTTTGCATTTTTAACAGAGGAAGACAAAGAACTTTTACATGTGCTTGAAGTTCCAAACGTTTATGACATAAACGAAAACGAAAAAGAATGTATTTCTTATGACCACCCATGATTAAAATTCAAAGTAGTGAGAAACGTTAACTAATATTTGTTAACTATCGATAATTATGATTTAATTCTATTACTAGGAATGATAGAACAATTTCGTTCATATGTTTGGTTTATTTTTAAACGTTTGGAACTTCAGAGACATACTTTTTCATAGTATATGGAAAGAAATTTTCCTTTTTATTAAAAATTCATTCATTTATAATAGTAAATTATATTCATAATTGTGATTTTGGTTATTCATGAAATTTGAAATTTTTTTGATTTTCCATTTTGTAAAATTTTTACATATGTTCACACTTCGCAAAACAATTTTTAAAAAAAGTGAATTTTTTTCACCTCTCGATTATTGCATTATTTTTCTGTATTACTAATTATTATGTATCATCTTTTTTATAATACATGACATACCAATATCCTTAAACCAAAAATGATTAGAGCCATTTATCATGATGATATGTGATAATTTTATCTTTAGTTAAACAAAAAGAGAATTTGATGCAATTTTTTGCATTCTAAACAAAGGAAGACGAATAACTTTTTCATAGCATATGGAAGGAATGTTCCTATTTATTAGAGATTCTTTCATTTATAATAATGGATTATATTCATAATTATAATTATTGTTACTCATGAAAATGTTATTTTCAAATTCCCCATTTTACAAATTTCATGATTATTTCATATGATTTGTACAATTTAAACATTTGCTCATATTTCGCAAAACAGTTTTTAAAAAAGCTCAACATTGTTATTTAACTTCTCAATTATTGCGTTATTTCTGTAGAATACTACTTATCATTTATTATCATTTTTAGAATACATGATATACCAAAATCCCCAAACCAAAAAAAATAAGAGCCATTTATTAAACAAAGGAAGGCCAAAAACTTTTTCCTGGGAACATAAAAGCAATTTTTCTATTGAATACAAATTTCTTCATTTATTATAGTAAATTATGTTCGTAATTATGATTCTTGTTCCTCGTGAAAATTTTATTTTTAAAATTTTCTATTTTGTACAAATTTTATGATTATTTCATATTATTCATACAATTTCAACATTTGCTCACAATTTGCAAAACAATTTTTAAAAAAGCGCAACATTTTTTTTTTTTCTAGCTTCTCGATTATTTCATTATTTCTTTGTAATTCTCTAATACTACTTATTATTTATTATCTTTTTTATAATACATGATATACCAAAATCCCCAAGCCAAAAATAATAAGAGCTATCTATATACCAGATCACATATCTCAAAAATAATGAACTTATTTTTTATACTCGTCCATTTCCTACTTTTATTATTGATATTTTCACATCTTAACCTCTGGATTCTATTAACCTCTAGATGTGGAGCAAAATTAACTGTATTTACAATCACTCAGTTCGTCACTTGCCACATCACTGATTTTTCTCAAATTTTATGAATGAATGCAGAAATTAGTCTCAAAATATGTGTACTATTATATTTTTGGCTAAAAATAGATGTTTTCTAGAAAGATTATCAATTTTTATGTCAAATTTAGAGTAACCTCAGTTTTGTAAAAAAAAAATTTTTTCCGCTACATGCCAAAACGTTTCATTTCTGAGTTTTTTTTTATCCTCCATTTTTTTGTTTCCAAGTGATTATGAATTTGAATATATTTCCACTTATCCTGATCTTATACACTGTAATATATTTTATTTGATCATAGTAATGTTTACTATTTCATGTCGTACTCTGAACAATTCTCAATGTACAATTATACATTTTTTGTTCAAAGCATACATCATCATCGAATGGAATATATGAAGGTGCAAAAGTGCACTAATGCAAATGTATTCAAATGGGCGTTAGTGCACTTTTGCTCTTAGCTCCTCATAATACAATATGTTGAAACCAAAGATGAGTAGAAATTTTTATGAAAAAAATTTTTAATCAGAAATTTCTGTATTTATCATTTTATTCATAAAAACTCTTTTTCCAAAAGTGAGGTTACTCAAAATTGGACAGTGAAATCGAAAACCATGAATTCCAAAAAAAATCCATTCATTCACAAAATATGAGATTAAACTAATATATTATTTATATTACAGTATTTTGCCCCTCTGATTCACTTTCCACCACAAATCCCTCCCCGTACATCCTGGACATGGTCGTCCAAGAGGTCCTTAAACGTAGGAAATGCGAGAAACTGTATCTTTTGGACTGTATCCATAGACAAATGGGCAGCTACGCAGTCAACATTCCCCATTTCAATCAAGCCTTGTATAGCCTCACGCAAATTTCCATGGATGACACGTACGTTTATGCTATATCAAGGCCTTTGTTCCATTCGCAGTTCCAACCAAGATCAGGTTACAATGGATGGTCCGCTTCAAGTACAAGATATCAGCAAAATTCAAGCTCATATGGCCAATATTCCCAGCCATATCCAAATGTAAATCAGAATGCCAGGTCGAATTATTCTGCGCCTCCAGAAGTAAAAGCTAAAGCTCCAGAAATAAAACCCGCGGGTGAGGAAGGCGACGCCGAAGAATCGTCCTTTGAGCTACCAAAAGAAACACAAAATGAGTCGGCATCCAACGCAGCAACTTCTAATGGGTTCGATTACTGGAATGACGTTCACAAAGCAGTCCAAAAAGAGAAGAACTTGGCCAATGAAAAAGAGAATATCGAGAGAATGGGAGAAAATGGCGAGGGCGATTTAGTGAGCGAAAGAACAAGGTTTAGACTGCAGATGCTCATAAAAAAACATCCTAAGGGAATACCTTCTCAAAAGTTGACGGAAGTTTACTACCAAGAGTACAATGTGAAGCTCAACTACCAGAACCTTGGATTCGACACCGTGCAGGCATTTGCTAAGTATTTGGACAAAATTTTCCGATGCGAATATGATTCATCTGTTCAAGATTTGATGCTGCACGACGCGCAGAGAAGTCCAAGCGAGGAAACAGAAAAGAGGCAAACGCCAACTCTTGCTTCGGTTTATGATATGTATTCGGGCAGCGTCGATCGGTCGGCAGACGCTATACCAGATAAATTGGTAATTTCTTTTTTTAACTTTTCATTTACTTGGAGCTTCTGGAAAATGTGGGTTTGAATTTTTCGTATTTAAATTGTGTTTTATATTTTTTCAGTCAACTACTACAATCAACCGATTCATCCCTGACAATGTGATGAATGAAAAAGAAACGGTTGGACAAGTTAGTGTGACGGAACTGCGACCAGATGAAGACATACCAGTGAAAATCGTGGACATCTTCACCCCAACATTTTTCTGGATTCAATTGCAAAAATACGTTCCGAAATTGGATGCATTGATGGACGATTTAAAGTAAATATCCTGTAATTGTAATAGGGTCGCTTAGTTTCATTTTTATTTTATTTTTATCACTTAGAAAAAAAAATTTTTTTATTTTTATGTAAATAAAGACTCAACTTGAATCTCCTGGATTAAGATGAACTGACCCAATAGTATTTCAGTTTGATGGTAATTGAGACTTTAATGGTAACTTTTGTGTTTCAGTCGGTTTTATTCGACCCCAGAAGCTGATAAGTACTTGGTTTCAAAAATTTTACTGAAAAAAGGACTGAACATCGTCACCAAGTTTGGGCCATTGTGGCACAGAGGTGTGATCGAGACTGTGAACGTTGACGGGCGTTTGACGGTAAAGACATGATGCCAATATTTTGGAGTGTTTGTAGAGGATCTTTCAAGTTTTTTTTTTTTTTTTTTTTTTTTTTTTTTTTTTTTTTTTTTTTTTTTTTTTTTTTTTTTTTTTTTTTTTTTATTTTTTTTCTCTTTTTTTTTTTTTTTTTTTTTTTTTTTCTTTTTTTTTTTTTTTTTTTTTTTTTTTTTCTTTTCAGATTCCCAATTTATCAGTCCCAAGTTATTTTTGGGCCCAAATAGTGAATCCCAAATTTCAGATTCCCAATTGAACGGCCGAATTTAAAAGTTGGAAAGTTGCATCTTCTCTCAGAAGAACCGAGTAGTTTTTCTTGAGCGTAAGAATCAGCTAAAAACTTGCGTTGAAAACTCGAATACGTAACCTTTATCCTAAATATCATTTACCTGTTCTCTGCCTTTGAAAGCCAGAAAGAAAATGTCGAAAAAGTAAAATCCGGCCCAAGAATTAGAAGATTTTCTCACCCGCATTATTTTACCTGATATTTTTAATTTTAAATCTGAAGTAGATTGAATATGTTAGTAATTTTCTAAGATTTTGAAATTTTTCTAAAATAATAAAAGTTTATGACAATCTAAAACCTTTAAAAATTTTTAGATTTATGAAACTTTCAAATTCGATTTTTCTGAATTAAAAATTTTTGATGAATTTATAATTTTCTCCAATTTATAATTATTGATTTGTTTTCAATTGAAAATTTCAAAATTTTGAACTACAGTGTAAATTCAAATTTCAGAATTAAAACTTCAAAAATTTTCGAAATGATGAAATTTAGAAATAATGAAAATTTTCAAATTTTTTTATGTTAAAACTTCCAAATTTTATTTTTAAAATTTCGATTTATTGATGAATTTTATTTTTTAAATTTTTGTTCCAAATTTCAATTAAAAATTTCAAAATAAAAACTTGGGGAATTTTAGAAATTTCAAGAATAATGGGTTTTTCGGAAATTTTAAGACTTCAAGTTTTTGGATTTCTATAACTTTGAAACGTAAGAAAAACAAAAATATTGAGAATTTTTGACATCTTCATGAATTTCAAAAATTATGATACTTCGGAAATCGTTATTAATTTTTGAAAACTTGAATTTCAAAAAAATAGAAAATCTTGTAAAAATTTCAACATTCGCCGAAAATTTTTGCGATTTCAATAATTTTTGAACTTTTCGAACATCTTTAATTTCAAATCTTAAACACATTAAAAATGTCAGTTATTTACAACGATCTTCAAATTAAGGTATTACGTCTATAGTTGAATTTCTGAGATAGATTTTTATGAAAAAAATCACAGACAATCTTATATGCGTACTGAGTGAACCTCCGAAATTTCAGCTCGATTCACTGTCTAGTTTTTTGTGAAAAAATTCCTAGATTTAACATGTATTCAAATGGGCAGAAGCATTTTTTTCTAAATTTTGGAAAAACCACGAGATAGATTTTTCCAAAAATTTTACCATAATTGAAGAATAAAATCACAAGTAATTTGCCGTATCAAATATGAATTTTCACTGTACCATTTTTTCGAAAAACTTGTTTTTCCTACTCGATTAGTAAACTTGACAACACTGTATTTGATCATATTCCATGACAGAATGATCTCTCGCTCTAGTGTAAAAAAGGACAGAACGCTGCGGTGTTGCCGCGACCGAAAATAAAACAATGAACTGAAGTTAGCGGTAGCTTGCGCCTATCTTCACCATGGACGTAATACCAAAAAAAAAAAATGTTGAAAATCCAAGAACTTCAAAATTTTTTGGATTTCTGATGCTTTCAAATTTGATCTTTTTGAATTTAAATTTGTGATTATAATTGCTGTTCAATCATAAAACTTATTAGAATTAACAGGGAATATAAATAATTTCCTAGAGTGTTAGGCAAGTGTTATCAAAAATCGGAAAAATACCATTAATTGTAACTTTTCACAAATAATATCGTTTGTTTCATTATTGATTTCGCTAAAAAAATTCAAAAATGCTTACAGGTGTTTTTTGCACAAAACACCCATAAAAGATACCATAAGTTACGGGTACCGAAGACCGCCAGGGATGTTTCTTTCGAAGTAGAAACAAAAAAATAATGCTTTTTTTTTCTTATATCATGAAGCGATAGCAGGAAATGCATTTGTAAAATAAGTAGAAATTTGTATTTTGAAAAAAATCTTTGAACGAAAGATATCGTGTCCATCAGGTAAAATGATTTTGAAACACATAATTCAGACCACCTCAGGTAGGATACACCGTTCAAGTATGAAATGGGAAACACAAGATAAGAATTAATTATTAATCAGTCCCAAATGCACAAGGCTCAAATTATTTTTAGACCTTCTAGATTGGGCCCCAACACTAAGTCCTAAATTTCAGGTTCCCAATTTATAAGGCCCAAAAATAATTTAGTCCTTGTGAATTTGGGACTTATTAATTGAGCCATAGATTACAAGGCCCAATTTAAGTTAATTGAATTTAATTAAATTTAATTGGTAGAGGTATTTTTTGAGATAAAACTTGTCACTTGTTGACCCAGTTCTACGTAATGGCACAGACTTTCTGTGCCTTCGTCTAAGTTTTTTTAATTTGATTTTTTATGTAATTATTGAAAAAAATGTCAATAAGATAAAAAAAAACGTAAACTAGCTACCTAGCTACAGTTTAGTTTTATAAAATATTTAAAGAATGATGAAATTACTGAAGAAGGAATTAATTTTACTACACCTCACTTTTTGAGAAAAACGTGATTTCCTTTTCACTACGCACCTCAAGAATAAAATTTGGAAATCTATCATGGCAAAGTTTAAAGTAAACTTTTTACATTATTTACTCTCCCTTTTGAAATAATATAGAATCACTTACAGGTCGTGATTCTGCATTCTTTTTACTATTCAAAATTGCTTCAACGAAGTACCATTATTATCTTGAACTTAAATATTATTAGTTTGATAGATTACTCAAAAAAAGGTTTAAAAATAATTTACGTGGTAATGTGCAACAAACAGGTCTTATGACTAACAATTTGGCTTATTTTTATATTCTGCTATGTGGAATATGAAAATTAAAAAATGAAGTAGGAAAATGTAGACCTTTTCATGTTTCTTACATACAGAGGAAAAAAATAAATAATTAAAACATAAACAAAAAACGTTAGAAAAAAAACCTTATATTCACGCTTTTTTTTCTTTTTATTTTTGCTGAAGTAAGAACTTAATTTTGATAGTAATTTCTGAGTGAAAAATTAAAAAAAGATAGATAGATGTGAATCTACATATTTTATGTCTTGTTTCCTTAGACCATATAGTACATGGATCGCTCGTCGCTTATCTTGTACGCTGAAAATCGTGATACACACATGAGGCAAGTTGTTATGTCCAACACCTTAGCAGCAATACAATTGTCTGCTTCAGTACTGCCAACTGCTGCACATAATTGTATTGCTGCTATAGGGTTGGACATAACAACTTGTCCCATATGTCTGCACGTTTTTTCGGTACCCAACGAGCGGTCCATGTACCAGGCCCGTGCAACTGCCGTAGTTCCCGATTAACGATGTTACCCCACTGTGGGTCACTTACACATGAGACGCTCTGTCCATGTGTAGAGAGCCACTTTTCTTGGGGCAACATCAGTGGCGCCCACAGGACAGAGGTGTAACAGCGTGAATCATGTTTTATACTGAAAGTATAGGCAGTTGCACGGGCCTGCCATGTACTATATGGTCTAAGCTTGTTTCTTTGACCAAATTTTTAATCAAATTAAACGTTCAAATTAATGCATTTTTCTAGAGAAAAATTTTGTTGTTGAATGAACTGCACACTTGAGGGAGTCTCCTTATCCAGAACCAAGAAAAAAGGTACTTTTTCCTAATTTTTTTGAAGCAGAAAATAAAAACGCAGGACAACGATTTTTCGTATATTTTTAGTTACTCTCCTAAACTTTGAAAAACAATTTTTTTATTGAAAAACAACGAAAAATTTCAGAGTAATTGAAGTTTTCTCGAAACCACATTTTTCAAAATTGCGTGCGCGATACAAAAAGAACCATTCAAGCTATAACTAAAAACTTTTTTTTTAGATAATTAACATGTGCTTATAGTGAACTTTTAATTTATATAATACAACACTTATTTTCATTATATATAACGCATTTTAAACAAATAAAAAAAGACTAAAAATTCAATTTTTTTGAAAAGTGACTCAAAAAATCAATTAAAAATTTTTTTTTTACAATTTGTTGGATCCACTATAAGCGCATGACTCTTCTGATTAAAAAAATATATTATATGTGTGTTTTAAATGAAAACTTTAGATAATATCGTGTATGCAAATTCACTTATCCGTGGCGAGACGCTGTGCGGGATGTTTGATTACTCCAAAATTTTTTGTTGTTTTCAAATAAAAAAAAATTGTTATTAAAAGTGTAGATGTGTAACTAAAAATACACGAAAAATCGTTGTACTGCGTTTTTATTTTCTGTTTCCAAAAAAATTAGGAAAAAAAACCTTTTTTCTTGGTTCTGGATAAGGAGACCCCCTTAAGAGGTACAAGCGTTTAACATTGACATTCAGGCAAATTGTTTCCAAGTCGATACACTCTCTTATTATAAATTTCTGTAAAGCTCATGTTTGGTTTTGTTTTATTCACAGATTTTTTTCTACGACTATGGAACCCTCTATACTGATGATGTCAAAGTGTATTTCTTGTTACGAAGATTTTCCAATCTTCCTGCTATGGCTTTGCCTTGCGGACTCCATAACGTGAAGCCTTACATCGGCGATAAGTGGGGCACAGACGCTAGCCTTGTGTTCAACAAAAAAGTTATCAACAGAACTCTATTAGCCAACATCAAGTCCACCGATGAAGTGGTAAATTTAAAAAAAAAGTGTTAAAAACCTACCGTGATAGACTTGATAATCAATAAAAACGATCATTTTTCCATATTTTCCAGAACAACTCGGCCATGATACACCTGAAAGAAAACCGCGGGGATGATTTCTTCTACATGCATCGATACCTACTCGACAACAAATACGCGCGCGAAGGGTTCCTGGTTTGTACACCGAATTTTCAAGATATTAAATACATTGTTACGCTCGCAAATTTTCGAATCAGAAAGGCTAAAATCGAACAGACCCAAAAAATGTTGACGAAAGATGTAACTCCCTCTCCCCAAAAATCCACCACACTTTCTCCCAACTTTTACAGACTTTACCGTCTGAATTTGCAAAGTCGTTCAAAATCCGAATCTCCCCAGAAAATCGAAAATCCGCCTAAACGGCTGTCAGAGCCCCTTTCCCAATTCGTGACTTTCGATAGAGGCGAAGTGTCGGAAGCTGAAAGCACGAGATCGGGCGTGGGTCTATTGACCAGGCAAAAGCTTTTACGTCAGAGAAGAAGCAAAGACTTCAATCAGGAATATGATGAGTCAGATGCTGAAGTGGAGCAAAAGTCAGATGAAATGAGCCAAATGAAAAAGCCTGTCTGTGAAGTCTCTTTTGATAATAAGTCCAAGGAAAAATTGCCCTACTTTGGAGATTTGCACAGTTTGGCAGGTGGTATCGGAGACTTCAAAGAAATAGACTGGGACAGATTGACCCTGAATACGCCCCCAAAAGTTCGCGTCACTGAAGACGTTTTGCAGAAGGCTGAAGTTTTGGAGGAAAATAAAGAATTGTCGTTGGCATGTGGTTTGACTTTGAAATTTTTTGGTGATAATGAGAACTTCGAACGACGTGATAATCATGTTTGCTGGGACAAAGAAGACAATAACCAAAATTCGGATGTCTCCCCAAGAGAGTTTACGTTCCTAAAGCTCAAGTACATGGAGAAGAACCAAAAGGATCACGTGATAGTCTTCTTCCCCCAAGAGTTGATGCCCGTTGTTGAAGAAGTTTCCAAAGATGAAAATATCGATGCTGATTGTTTGAATTCATCTAACAGTTCATCGAGCAAAGAGACCATCTTTAATACGTCAGCTGACGGGTCTGAGACTGGGACCGTTGTAAATGGGGAAGAGCCGTGTATGAAGGATGTTGAATCAGATGTGGAGGACGATTCAAGGTCGAGTCTGGTTTTGTCCAAACCTGTAAGGTATGAAAAAAAAATTGAAGACATGAAGAAACCTATTTCAGACTCTTCCCTTTTGTTGAATTGTAACAGTATGATGCACGATGGTCGGTTGAAACCAGCATGTCAGAAAAATTTGCTTTCCGATTTGGCCAGGCTTGAAAAAATAGCTTCGAAGTGGTCGGAGATTGACTCGGACGATGACACCATGTCCATAATGAGCGAGTGTTCGGGCCTTGCAAGTGTGTCAGATAATGATGAGAATGATGAGTTCGAAGACACTTTCAATGAAGACGATTGGGACGTGATAGGGAATTTCAATAAATTTGGACCAATGAAAGCGAGTTCTAAAGAAAACTTGAGCCCACAAAAGAAACTTGAAAAATCGGCCCCGACATACACGAGTCCTCCGAAGAGATTGTCCCCGAAAAAGAGTTGTGTTGACGCCGATTTAACGGATGGTGACACATCTAGTTCAACTTTGAATGCGAGTTCGTCTTCGAGTTGCAAATCTGTTGGATTGACAAAAATCACAGAGGAGAAAAAGCAATTGGAAACGGAAGAGATGAACAGAAAATATCAGGAAGTAGTTGACACTATCAAAGTGGATAAAAATTTTGAACCTCAAGGTCAATTGCAATCTTTGAAGCAATTACTGAATAATATAAAGAAGAGACGGAGTTTGAACGAACAAAGTTAATTTGGTCTTGGTTTTCTTTTGTTTGTGGTTTAACTAATTCAAGTGACTGATGACACCGATTCAAATTCAATAGATTTATTCAGATATTGAAACTTCATCAAACTTTCGGAAAATAACCGAATCCTTTTCAAGATCTGTACAGTCATAATAATAAAATTTCACAAAAAAAAATATAATTTCACCAGTCACTTGGATTTTTTTTTCTTTTGTTGTTTTTTTTCTTTTGTTTACTTTTCATAAACATTTTTTACTTTCTTAAAAAACGTTTACATGATTGAACAAGGTGGATTTTTAGGGAGCTGCTTGGGAAATCGGTTCGGTGATAATCAGGGAATTTTTCCACTTTTTGTACAAATGTATTTGAGTACGAAACGTTTGAAATAAAAAATAAAATCATTTAAAATTTTGATTTTTTCATCATGGGAAAATTGTGCAAAAAACTTTTTTTAGGAACTTGAGGTTTGTTGTTCCTACCCAAAAGTAGTTAGGCATATATGTTTCTTTCTTTCATATATTAACTTATATATTTTTCCTATATTGACTTGATCGTATTATTTTGAATATTTTTGATTTGGGTACATTTGGAATTGCAGCGTAAAATATTGTCAACGAACGAATAATTTGTATACAAAACTGATATAGAATTAATTTTCTACTTCGTTTGTATAAAGTATGCCTTTTTTTATTGTTTGTTCTTTATTCAGTTCTAAAGCTTAGTAAGAAAACATTTTGCTTTATGTACAAAGTGCCACTAAAAAAAAGCTTTTTGGGAAAAATATCGCATCAAGGTCGCTCATGAAATGGCACAAATTTTAATTCAAAATTTGTAAAAGTAATATGTACATATTTAAATATTGAAATAAATATGTAAGCATACATTTGTGTTGTTTACTTCACAAAAAAAAAAACAAAAGAACAAAAAAAATATAGAAAGGTCCTATAAAGTGATAATTTTCCCAATTTCGCTTATAGAAATATAACTCAATGGAAAACTACTGATAGAAACTCATTGCAAACTGCTCAGTGATTCAAAGAGAATGAATAAACAAATTTTATTTAAAACATCACTTTATCTGATCCTTGTATATTTTTTTTTCTTTCTATAGACTGAAACTGTGGATGTGGAAAATTTGCTTTACTACGAAGACAGGGATGACATGCACGCCCCCATATACAGCGTTCCTTCTTCGTTAGTGAATGGGGCAGAGGATGATTTGGGGCAAGTTCCAAATTTGTTGGACAAGCATGGAAAAAGCATGGCTGAACTGATTCAACTCAGGGACAACCTGCATAATTTCAGGAATGGCTTGAAGGTTGGTTGAATTTTTAAATATTTTGTCTCGGATTTTTAGAGATTAACAAAGGATTTCATAGTATAAATGAAAAGTATGTGAAATTGTTTTAAATAGTAATGGATTCTCAAAAGTAATAAATTTTAATGAGTTGAATCATAAATAAATAAATTCAAGTAAAATAAGTAAGGGAAAGTGGGGAGTTGTGGGCCACGTTTTTATTTTTCCAGATATCTTGAACGAAAATAAAAATGTTTTCAAATATTAAAAAGGTATTCTATTCTGCATATGAAAAGGTTACTGTAGTTTTTTTGTTTTAATTTTTGTTCACACAATTTTGGTGGATAATAAAAAGTTAATGTTTTTGAGATTGTAAAAACTGTTGGGGAATTGTGGGCCACAACCTAAATTAAGTCAATACTCAAAAATTTCTTTGTAAAAACTTTGTTAAAAGATTCAAAATGACAAATGAATTGTTAATCATTAAAAAGGAAAAAAAATTCCTGCCACTGTCATTCACATATACAGTTTGGGCACGTGAACGTGTTGGCAGAGGTAAAGACACATTTTGTATGGACACAATAATAAATTATAAAATACGGACATATAAAATATACACAATAAAATATGGACACATAATAAATACACAATAAAAAAATTGGTATGTATGTCAAAAATGTCGAAACACCGGTGGCCCACAAAAAGTGGCTTATGATTCCCCACAAGCTATGTTTTGACATATGGTGGCTTGATTATAACTTGACAAAATTTTTTCGAAATTCCTTTTGTATATTGAAATGCTAAGGTACAACGATAATTCTCAGCCCATTTACCTGAGTTGTTTCGTAACGATGTGTTGGAAATTGATGCACGATAACAATACAAATAAATTCTTAAAGAAATTTTTTTTGAGGTTAGTATTGCACAGCACGCTAGGGACGTATAAATCGGTTAACTACTAACGTAAAAATATGCTTGTAATAAAAGAAGACTTTGACATTTGTGTCGCACCATACAACTTGACATACGAACGATACATAGCAG
>JAPYZL010086680.1:0-10936 GCA_030522825.1 Platygaster orseoliae
TATTGATTAAATAAAGAAGAATTTTTTAAACCTTGGCTCTGAGTGATCGTTTATTCATCTGACTTTTTTACAATATGAAAGAACGGAGCATGGATAATTGAACTTTTTGAATAAAAAATATATATATAGATAATTTTCATGATTTCTCGATCCTTTGGTGTACAAAAAAACATTAGAAATTTATTTTTTGTTTGTTTTCAGGAAAATCGTATTCTTATCATGCATTTTTATAAGTTTATTTTATTAGAAAAACTTTTGATAAAATAAAAATTTGTTGAGTGACACCGTTAGTTTTATTTTTAGTGTACCTCGGAAATTTGCGCGTAATTTGGAAAATTATCATTGGAGGTTTTTATTATAAATAAAAATATTTTAAAAAATAAATGAAAATTTGATTGTACTTAATTATATATTATTCATAATAATAATTTTAATGCTTTTAAATGAAATTTTTAAAAAGTGGAATAAAAATAATTAGTGAAAGATATAATTACTCAAAAGAATATACTTTACTGTTTATGAACTTTTTTCAAAATACTCTCAAATCATCAAAACAAAAAATGTACATAGGCAAATAGTTGATGTTCCACAAAACATTGTAAAATGTTACATTAAAACATAAATTTTCTTAATGAAATTAACTGACCTCATTTTACATAAAAAAATAAAAATGCACTATAAGGATATTATTTACAATATGATACAAGAAACAAAAAATGAGTTTGTCCTTTTCTAGAGAGAAATAGTTTAATAACTTTTTTATATCTTAGCAACTGGCAAAATGGTACATGAAAATATTTATTTTAATTTAATTAATAATATATTGCTTATAATAATTATTTTAGTGTTTTCAAATGAAATTTTAAAATAGTGAAATAAAAATAATTAGTCAAATATGTAAATACTGAAAAGAATAAACTTTACCATACATAAACTTTTTTCAAAATACTCTCAAATCAATAAAAAAAAATTTACCTAGGCAATATTTGATGTTCCACAAAACATCGTTAAATGTTGCATTAAAATATTAATGTTAATGAAATCAATTATATATTATTTCTAAGGTTAATAATAATTTATTTTATGAAATTTTGAGACAGTGTAATAAAAAAAATTTGTGAAAGATATAGTTACTCAAAAGAACATAATTTACTATTCATAAACTTTTTTTATAATTCTCTCAAATCATCAATAAAAAAAAATTTACCTAGAAAAATATTTGATGTTCCACAAAACATCGTAGAATGTTACATTCAAATATTGATTTTAATACAATTAATAATATATCATTTTTAATAATAATATTGATTTTTTCTTATGAAATTTTGGAATATTGGATTACAAAAAATTCCTAAAATATATAATTATGTACAAAACATCGTAAAATGTTATACATTAAAATATTAATGTAAATGTAGTGATTAATACATCATTTATAACAATTATTTTAATGTTTTTTAATTAAATTTTGAAATAGTGTAATAAAAATAATTATTAAAAGATATAATTACTCAAAAGAATATACTTTACCAATTATAAACTTTTTTCGAAATACTCTCAAATCATTAATAAAAAAAAATTTACCTAGGCAAATATTTGATGTTCCACAAAACATCAAAGAATTTGCTTTTTTTTCGTGTTGAAACTGGTTTATTGTTCAGTTCGAGGGCCACTTGCTTTGCATGTTTTTTTCTTTCGAATTCAACCCAACCTTCCGTGAAATGTTTCGCAGGTTTTTTTCGTGGTTTCTTTTTTGTAAGAGCAGTTATTTTGTTGGCTTCTTTCTCTAAAAACTCAAAGAAAACAATATTTAGAACGATTTTTCAAGCACGAGAAATAAAGTTTCAGCAAATGAATTGAATTTCGATTATGAAATATAACGAATAATACATTAAAATAAAAAATTTACAAATAATTAAAAATTACTGACTTTCTTTATTTTTGGATTAGATTTATTTATTATATTAATCTATTTAGGTATTTATTATTTATTTATGTATTATTTAAATTTTTTATTGTTTTATTTTATTTGAATTTATTTATTTTTAATTTTAATACAATTTACTTATTCATGTTTTATTTATTCAATAATTTGTTAATGTATAATTTAAATTTAATTATCAATTTATTTATTGGAATAGATTTATTAAACCAATTAAAGTTATTTAAAAAATAAAATAAAAAATTACCGTGATCCGCCAATTCTAAATAAACTCTTCCAACTTTTCCGTATTCTCCGAAGATTTCGCGAATTTTCGTGACGTTCATAAATTGAGGAATTTGGGATAAATATATGATCCCTCGTTTTGGAGTTTTTCGTGGTTTTTTTTCTTCTTTCACTTCATTTTCAGATTCCGAATTCTCCGGAGATTGATTTTTTTTTATGTTTCCCATTTTGCGACTTGAAATGTTTTATTTTTATATTTACGCACGTGATTCGTATTTTTGTTTTGATGTGGTTATTCAAGATGGCGGACGTTGGCGCGAAACGAAACAAAAATTTGAATTATCAACATTCGAGTCTATGTATTTTTTGGAAGAAATCGATTTAATTCTAACTTATTTACTAAATATATATGAAAAAAATCAAAAATATTTAAGAAATTTCATAAACGAAGTGTATTTTATTTATTAATAAAAAAACCCAGAGCAAAAAATTGTAATAACAATTTTTTTAGTGTTCATCAATTTAAATAACCTAAATATCTATAAAAAAAATTAATAAGTTTTTCATGAAATTGTCTTAAAAGGAATTTAAGTGATATTTATAAACCAACTCGTAGAATTTATCAATTGAAGAACAAAATGGCAAAGTACTGAATAAAAAATTATTTATTTACGTCATACATATAAACAAAATTTTTGTATTAAAATTAAATATGTTTAAAGATTATACAATATATGTAAAAATTGTATATTGGATCTGAGTGCAGTCGTTTATAATAAATGTACATCGTCGAAATCACTTTTTGCAGTTACATATTGATATTACTTGTCGGTTCCATCAACTCCAGCTTGAGTCATCAAATCTGCAATATTTTTTTCCAGGTCGTCTATTCGATTTCCCATTTCATCAAGTATATTTATCAATTAAGGATTCGTATATGATTTGACTGGCAAAATTATCAGGTTTTTTGTATTTTTAATGTATGTAATAAAAATTGTTTCGGAATAATTACAGTTTGAAGATCAATGATACCAAAAAGTATGAATGAAATGAATTTAAATTATACTGAATGTTTAGTAGTTGTACACTTGAAATTTTTGAGTTATTTTGATACTGTTTTAGTAATTTTTATTGTTGTGTAATCTTTATAAGAAAATGTTTGTGCCTTGTACATTTCTTATAAATAGTGGAATATTTAAAAGAAATTCGCCAATTCTACAAAAAATGATAAGTTAATAAGAAAAAAAAGTTTTTTAAACATTGTCATACAGATTTATACAGAAAATAAAATGTTATATAAAACAATTTTCAAATTTTTTTGTTTTAAATATTCTTGCTTTAGAATTTCATGAAAAATAATCAAATTTACATATTCTATTTTCCAGAATTCTAACAATTTTGTTATCCTTGAAATCGAATCTCAAAATTGGATATTTTCGACTTTTTATAATATAAATAAAATTGTGAATAATTAATGATATTTTAGTTTTTATAAACAGTGGAATATTGATGAGAAAATCTGCCAATTCTGTAAAAAATAATTAGTTTTTATAAGAAATATAATTTTTATATGAAATCAATTTTCAACGTAATTTCCAAAATTTCTTATAAAACAAATTTTCTATAAAAATGTCTACTGAAAATTTTTGTTTTTTTTTTTTTAAATATATATAAAAAAACTTTGTTATAGAAATTTATACAAGAAATATATTATAAAAAAAAATTATTATTTTATTTTATAATCTTCCTGTTTTAGAATTTCCTTAAAAATTAATTCACATTTTCTTATTCTTGAAATCAAATCCCAAAATTTGATATTTTCGACTTTCTCAAAAATAAATCAAATTTATGACTAATAAATTACATTTCAGAAATGTCAACTTTATTTTTTACAAAAAAATAATACCACAAAAAATAAGGTTATGTTTACTAGCGGCGGAAAAAAATTTCATGAAAAAGGATATTTCTTCCAATAATTTGATCCGACATCGACTGGAATTTATCCTGCATATTTTGCAAAAGCGTCTGAACCTAAAACGTCATCAAACAATTAATATCAAATCTAAAATGAGAAACATAAACAACAATAATTACATATTGCGTCAATTCCTGCATATTTTTCGGATCGGAATTATTTTCAACGTAATTTTCCGAGTCTTCTGATTTGTGGTCTTGTTTAATATCCGCCATTTCCGTGATTTTTTCGTAATTCGAATTAGATTTTAAGGAGATAAACAATTCTACGATCAACAGTGGTTCAAGTCGAAACGCCAACTGCAGCCAACTGTTATTTAAACGTAAATTTAACAAAAACTACGAGGCAATACAATTTGAACTTACTTCCTCTTATTTGGACTGATTACGGAAATTTAAGTTTCATGAAATAATTTCCCGGAAATTACTGGAAATTACTCTGTGTTTGCTTTTTTTTAATGAAATATTTGAATTGGAAATTGTGCGCACGCGCATTTGATGGGAGTTGCCAGGTCGCCAGGAGTTGCTGGCAATCGAATGAGATTTTTTTTCATTTTCCGTGACATGAAGTGAAAAGCACGGTTTATTGATTTAACAAATTTGAGTGTAGGATATGATTGTCAGGATTGATGAGAATATGTACGGAAAACAATGAAAACATGCATGCAAATGCAAAAAATGGCATAAATTGTCTGCTGTACGGAGTGCACTTTATTTAAATTATGAAAATGAAATAATTTATATTAATTTATATAATTAATTAATTTTAAAATCAGAAATGAAAAAAGTAAATATATTTATAAATATTGTTATTATTTATGAAAATTATATACAGGGTGATATTCAACATGACCTGAGCACCCGAAAAATTTAGATTCCTTGTAAAATTTTAAGACAATATTTCCTTTGTCACTTTTTACAAAACTTAAAAATAAAAAAGTTATTCGACTTTGAAATTTAAACAACAAATGCGCTTTTTCAACAAATGGTGATAAAAACCAGAGACGAAACTTGACCCAAATTTTCTTCATAATTTTTTGAATCGAAAAGTCCTTTGCCACTTTTCGCAAAAGTCAAAATCAAAAAAGATATTCGAGTTAGAAGTTTCAACTAATCAGATTTCTCAGATTTCAAACTCGAATATCTTTTTTGATTTTGAGTTTTATGAAAAGTGGCAAAGGACTTTTCGATTCAGAAAATTATGAAAAAAATTTGTGTAGAGTTTGGTCCCTGTTTTTTACCACCATTTGTTGAAAAAGCGTATTTATTGTTTAAATTTCAAAGTTGAATAACTTTTTTATTTTTGAGTTTTGTCAAAAGTGGCAAAGGAAATATTGTCTTAGAATTTTACAAGGAATCTAAATTTTTTGGGTGCTCAGGTCATGTTGAATCACCCTGTATATATAACAAATATATTATAAATATAGTATATATTACATAAGTGTATTAGTGAATATTTTTTTTTACAATATAGATTTATTAACTGATATCCCTAATTTTATTATACATATACTAAAAAATCGCAAAAGATGAAAAACGTGCATTTTATTTAAATTATGAAACAAAATTAATTTACATGTTAATTTGAATTTTTAAATTAATTTAAATATTAATTAGAAATGAAAAAAATAAATATATTTATAAAAATTATATCATGTATACTGAAATATACAGGGTGTCCCAAAGTCAACAATTAATATTTCAAGAGTTTATAGTTTGTGAAATTCTAATACAATTTTTCCTTTATCATTTTCCACAAAACTCAAAATCAAAGAAGATATTCGAATTTGAAATTTAACCGATAAACGCGTTCTTACGAGGAGTGGGGATGAAAACCCCGAACCAAAATCTACCAAAATTTTCTGCATATTTTTCTGAATAGAAAAGTCCTTTGCAGTTTTTCAAAGAACTCCAAATCAAAAAAGATACTCGAATTTGAAATCTGAGATATCTGATTGGTTATTGAAACTTTGAACTCGAATATCTTTTTTGATTTTGAGTTTTGTGAAAAGTGGCAAAGGACTTTTCGACTCCGAAAAATATGGAGAAAATTTCAGTAAATTTTGGTCAATGGTTTCTATCCCTATTCCTCGTAAGGAGCGTGTTTATTGGTTAAATTTCAAACTTTGAATATCTTTTTTGATTTTGAGTTATGTGAAAAATGGCGAAGGAAAAATTATCTTAAAATTTCACAAACTATAATCCCTTAAAATGTTAATTGTTGACTTTGGGACACCCTGTATAATATATATAACAAATATATAATAAACAAAATATGTGTTACTTGTGTGTAATAGTGAATATTTTTTTTACAATATTCAATTATTAACAGAAATCTCTAATTTTTCAATCAAACTCTACATTAATATTTATCTGAATAAACAAATTCATATTATTTATAACTTTGAAAAAATTATGCCTGACCAATCTCGATTTTACTACTGATTGCACTACTGATATGGCCATTTATAATTCTCATGTAAAACAACCAGTTTGGAACAGTTGAAAAAAATATTTCAGGGGATTTCGAAAATATATGAACAAAACTTGCATTTGAACAACTTTATAATATTTGTGTAAATACACGACACAAAAAAGTGCAATTTTTATTGAATAAACAAAAGCTACCAAAATACACACCTGGAAAAATGATTTTCTATGGAAAGGAAAATTTCTTTATGCATTGCAATAAATAATGTAGACATTTCTATGAATTTCCTTCAACCCTTTTATTTCGTATCGTTTTAAAACAATTACATATTGTGCTGATGACATGGAAATAAAAGATGTACATTGAATATTTATAATAATTTATAACTGTCATAAATAACAACGATCATATGTCTAATAATGGTCAAATTATTGATTAGGTAATTTGAAACAAACAAAAATTTCAACTTGCAACTTTTATGTTTAATGTTTTTGGAATAATTTTTCCCATTTCAATTTTCGTTTATACGTAGAATATGGACAGTAATTTTTCATGCAGTTTTTGAAAGTTGAAGCTCGCGTCACTAAAAACCCTAAAAAGCGTTCTCATGGTATTTTCTACTTTTTTAGTTCAAAATATATATTTTAGCAAAAAAACTTTCCCCTCTTAAAAATATATCGCTTTCTCAATCAAAATATGTAGTTTTATCGTGTAGTAGCGATTTGTGCAATGTACGTACTTTGAAAAAATATGAATTACACTTTGTAGCATAACTTTCGCGACGGTTCCTGTAGAATAAAATCTATAAATATACATGTAATCTGTGCTTAACTTACAATTACATATATCAAATATTACCATTTTCTTGCGTGTAAAAATCAAGCATATTTTCACGTTTGGGATTCAGCCAAGTTTTTTATATTCATAAATAAACTTCCTAAGAATGGAAAAGAAGTTTTTTATATGTATGTAGAACAGAGACGTAGGCAGAAAAAATTTTCGGGGGTTGTTTTTCGAAAAGATATATACATATTTCCTTCAGGATTATATAGTTTTTAATCTTTGAAGACGTGGTCACGAGAGTACGATTTTCCAATTTTTTTGGAGTCCAGAGTTTCGTATTTTTGCATGTTCGTATTAAATGTAATGGAATTCAATTTTTGTGATTTTCAAGTAACAAATTTCAAGACTTTTTTTTCTCATGCTTTTAGTGTTTTTTCACAAATTATCGGATTTCTGATTTTTTTGTGGATTTCTATACATCAACTTTTTAAAGATTTTTGAGAAAATCATAGTACACAGATTTGAAGTTGGCTATATTATTTATTATGTATTATATTTATTTCTTTAAAAATGTTTTGCTTTATATTGTAAATTGTCAAACATTCATTTCAGAAAAAATTCTTTTGAAATTATAAAAGTTATTATTTTGAGTTAGAAAAACTAAAAATTCTGGACTTAATTTGATTTTCACTGATTTTTTGATTTGGTAGTGTTATTTTTATGCATTATTATTTATCATCATTATTTTCGTCTATTTTTCGTAAAATAATATTGATAAGAAAATTTTCTTCATATAAAGATTTCTAGTATTTCCCTCATTTTTTCAGTATTTACGAAAATCAAAAGGATTTTTTAGTCTTTTCGTAGATTTTTATATAATATATCTAGTCTCAAAATTCAATGCTCTGGAATGCAAATATCGATAGATTTTTGATAATTTCATAGATTTTTTGGATAATTAGGTCTAGGCTAATTTTAAGCATTTTATGTATTCATAGAATTTTTTGATTTTTTCAGTATTTATCAGAATTTTTATCGTTTTCCAGTTTTTTTATACATTGATGCCTTTAATTTGTGCAGATTTTTCAAAAACGCCATTCTTTCATAGGATGCAATAACTTTTTTTATTTTTGAAAAATTTAATGACTCAAAAGATTTTCTGGTATTTTCATGAATTTCTGTCTAAATTTCGTAGAACTTCATAAACAAATTTCAAAGTTTTTAGATTCTTAGAATTTTCGTCAATTGAGGTCTTTTTTTTAATCACTATTTTAAAAAAATTGTTTTCCCAAGTTTCTTTTAGGAAATGTTTGGCTTTATATTGTATTAAAATTTAGTTTCAGAAAAAATTTCTTTCAAATTAGAATATTTGTTATTTTCAATTAGAAGAACTAAAAATTCTGAATCTTGTTTCAATTTTACTGATTTTTCCATTAAGTAGTTTTATTTTCATGCATTAATTTTTTTTGTAATCATTTTCGTCTATTTTTCGTGAAATAGTAGTGTTGAGAAAATTTTCTTGGTATAAAGATTTATAGTCGTAGATTTTTATATATAATATATAAATTTTCAAAATTCAAAGCTCTAGAAGGCAAGTATCGATAGATTTATGATAATTTCATAAATTTTGTGGATAATTCGATCTACGTTAATTTGAAATATTTTACGTATTCCTTGAATTTTTTAATTTTTTCAGTATGCATACAATACAATATATTTCAATAACTTTTAGTATTTTTCAGAAATTTTATGATTCGAAACATTTTCTGATATTTTCATGAATTGCTATATAAACTTTTTAGAACTTCATTCCCAAATTTCAAAGTTTTTAGGTTCTTAGAATTTCCGTGAATTTCAGTTTTTTATAAATCACTATTTAAAAAAAAATTGTTTTTCCAAGTTTCTTATAGTAAATTTTTGGCTATATCTTGTATTATAATTTAGTTTCAGAAAAACTTCCTTTTAAATAGAATAATCGTTACTTTTAGTTAAAAAAACTAAAAATTCTAAACCTAATTTGAATTTTACTCATTTTATGATTTAGTATTGTTATTTTATGCATTATTTTTTATCATCGTCACTTTTGTCTATTTTTTGTGAAATAATAATGGATTCATCTTGAATTTCGAGAAAGGTTTGAACCCCCAAAAACCCCCTCTGCTTACACGCCTGATGTAGAATGAAGCAAGTTAGTAAATTATTCCTGTAAAGTTTAGTGCTACTGTCCATTACTGTAAAATACACTGTTTTTTGGATAATTGAAAAATTTACTAAAAATAAAATTAATTCCATAATTTTTCTGCAATCTATTAAACTTTAATGATTTCGAATTATCATTGAACAATCACAGATTTTTTTGTGAATTTCTCTATTTTTCACGGAAAATTCGAAAACTTGTACTCGTTTTTCATAACATTTTGCCACAAATTTCAGTATCACGACAGTAGCTCGTTTACTTGACAGGTTTGCGAGTATTTTGAGGGAGAATTGGCATTTTTTGTTTTGTGCAGAATTACGATATTGAAGTGATAAATTGACCATGTAGATCGCAATGCAACATACGTACGTGTCACATGTTTTATGATTATATTGAGTATATACGTGGCTGAAAAATGAGAAAAAATTCAACTCGACTTTTTTACTTCCAATAAACAAGGCAATCGACTGCTAAATAAAATTATGAACATTGTTGAAAACATGGAAATTCAAGTTTCGGAATTCGATTTTCAGCTCGGATTTTTTCAAATTTCAAAAATCACACTTTTTTGACCCTCAACATTAAGGGGTTAAATTCAAAAATAATTTTGTCGATTACCCAATTACCACCAATTAATATATATGTACACATTATTTAACCACACATAGACAATCAAACATGCCAGTGCATTAATTTTTGCGGTGCGATAAAACACGTCTTAAAGATCTGCAATCACAATAATTATCTCCGAATCAAGCCCCGAATCCCTCAAAAATTACTCCCGAAATACGAAGATTCCTTATAGAAAAAGACTCACTCAAAATTTTTCCTTATACCTTATTTTTTCCAATTATACGAATATACACGATATTGAAAAACTTTTCTCGAGCCCGGAAAATTTCGCGGAAATTCGTCCACTTTTATTCCAGGCACAGGCCCTACTTTGCGCCTCGAATAAATTTCGAGGAATTTTGCATTGGACTTAAAATTTTCAAAGCTCCGAATTTTCGTTGTACTTGGATGAAAAACGTCGAAGGGAAAACGTAGCTCGTTATTTTTTAAATTATAATCGATATAAGTTATAGTAATTACATTAATTAACACTAATGATATGTATCGTGCCTTTATGTCAAAGGCAAACGTGATATGTTAACTTCATTACTACGCCCCCCCCCCGCTCATCATAATTTCTCTCATTTTTTAAATACACCCTATGATTGTATAATAAATGTATATTGTTATTTGCATCTTACGATTATCATTATTTTACGGTCTGTTGATAGTTCAGATGGAAAAAGCGAGAACGAGAGATACTTATATTAGTATATTGATATGTGGAAAGTGAATTGTTGCATATGGTGTATATATATATATATATATATAT
>JAPYZL010086706.1:0-18452 GCA_030522825.1 Platygaster orseoliae
GATAGGGATGTGGAATAACACACTGTAGGTGCGAAAAAGAAAGCCTTTCTCTTTTCAGCACTTTTCAGTGCGATTCTGAGTCCTTTTTCTAACAGTGTATAATTTATATTAAATTTTAAAGATTATGAAGTAGTGGTCGTTTACTTCTTTTTTGCACATTTTTTACATTGAAACATATTTTTTAACGATTGCGAAAAAATTTTTTATTCTTTTATAATTTGATCTCTTCAAGACTTTTCTTTCAATATTGTTAGTTTGTCAAAAATTTTGATTGTTCGATTTTTTGTTGTGATTGATATGTAATGTGTAAGATATTCAATTTTTTATGTAGATTCCATGATATTTTTACTGACTGGAGTTTCTAGATGTTTAATTCAAAAGTTTTAGTTTATTATCGGAACTAAAATTTATCATAGCTCTAGAACCAAAGCCCCAATGGAAACAGCAATTTCGAACTGTACTGAAACCGAAACTTGACCTATGTACAACCAAAAGTGAAATTTTCTATCTAACCACAATGAAATTAAAAAAATTCAATTACCAGGACATCGTTGAAATTTGTATCTAGTGATATATTTACACAATTTTAATTTTGAAAGCAACGCTGTTTATGCTTCAAATAGTATATTGATTATAATAATAATATAGCATGAAATGAAAAATGTAATTATCTTGAACCGTTCGCAAACGCGACGAAAACTTATCGAACATTTAGAATAGCTGTAACTGTTAAATATGGAAACTAAAAATAAAACTGTATAGTTAATAAATTGAATGAAATTATTGCAAAATGCATTCCTACCAGTTAAGAAATTGCAATGGAGACTATTTGCTCTATGATTAAATTGAAGAAAAATCGGAATAATCTTATAAATTTTCGTAAAATTGAGACTGAAACAAGAAGAACCGCAATAAATAATATCAAATACCAGAATTCAAACTGAAAGCGACTTGAAAAATTTTATAGAGTAGAGAAGAAAACCAAATCCTCTTCGATGATACAGTATTTAACAGAAACTTAAATTGAAGCCGTTTAAAAAAAAATTTTTTCCCGTTTTTGGGTAAAATAAAAAGTAAAAGAAGATATAATGCTATAATGCTGACTTTTCATTTTATTACTGATTCCGGATTATCAATTTAATATACTGATTATAGTTTCTTACGGAGAGTTTTTGATTTTATTTATACATATCTGCAGTTTTCAAAATTCTTATGGAATCTAAACTGAGACAAAAATCGAAATCTCATTTTGATTTTTTTAATCTAAAGTAAAACCGAAATCCGAACCATCATTTCATTAGATTTCTACCTCCAGTTGTTAGTTTACAACATAATAAATAAAGAAGGATCTGTCAAATACAAGAAAAAAAAATGATAATTATTTTGTAAATATCCAGTTAGTGACTTTATATTCATCGAAACTACATCGCTGGAATTTCAAGAAGATGTCGAAGAAATAATTTCAGAAGATGAATCTACAATCTCTGGAATAACAGGATTAATAAGTTCAACACAACAATGGTACTCAATTTGTACGTTTCGCCAGAGACAAGACATACATTTATAACAATTTGATTTCTGACAAACTTCATAACAACGTCGTACACTTCCACGCTATAAAGCAAATTTAATACTTTGATCATCAGACTTTGACGGTAGTAATACCTATTTAACTCGTACATATTTGATTCAATTATATATTCAGTAATCAGTTTGTGACGTGCTCATTAATGAAGGTTTGAGAGGAACTACGAAACTAACCAAAATATGGATAGATGGATTAGCATGAAACTATTAAATTAGAATTTCAGAAAATTCTTGGTTTAATCGTCAGTCCAAAAGTTAAATAATGTATCTGGCATCATGCTCTTAACATTGACGAATTTTGTTAGAGAAATTAGAATAAATTAATGCATTTAGTAACTCTTGCATTTAGTAACTCATCCTAAAAAGATGTAGAAACAAATTTGCTAAAGTACTAAAAAACGTGTTTTTTTTTCATTTTTCTTGACCCTCTACCAATGGTAAAACATAATAAACAATCAGTAAAATTACGCGAAAATTCAGCAAATTACATTATTAGGATCATTTTGTATCTAGTTAATAAAGAATCTTGCATCTACTATATTAACATACATAAGATCAGCGACTTTTTTCGGTAAGTTTGTCATGTCCAATTTGGGAAGAAAATCGGAAAAACTCAGGTCGATCGGTTTTTCGCGGATTTTTCGAAGCGCATCGCGTGCAAAGGTTAGCACTCGTCATTGGCCTATTTCCCTCTCGAGATCGGCGATAACGAAGCGCGCGAGGCGAGATAAGCACTGCCTGCCCGAGTGCATCGACACGTGCCTAATGTTGCATTTGCCTTGGTAAACGCGGAGAAACAAGGCTATTGAATTTGTTATTTATTCGCTTCATTCGCGGAGAGTGGAAGATGCGGAGTCTCCCGAGGACGCTGGATGGAATATTTGATTGATATAAAAACAACATTAAAAGTGCACTGTAAATACGAATAGCAAAAACGACCATATCGGTTGTTTGTTTTCTCTGTTTTTTTGTTTTCCACATAAATAAATCAAAAAATGCTAGTTGAGACAATATCTATATTAATAAACCATTTTCCAACAAAGCAAGTCATAAAAAAAACAATATTCTAGAACGTAAAACCACAATAGTCTCCGGAAATTCAGCTTTCATAACATCATGAAGGTCAAATGATTGTGATTTTTTCTTTAGGACTTTTCATATAAAGTTCCTCAACTGTCGTAAAACCACAATGAACAGTACAAACAGTTTGGGTTCCTCGCCCACAGCCATTCAACAAAATTGTATACACCCAGAATACTAATGTGCGTGTATCTAATACAATCTTGCTACTATAAGCCTCGAAGAGATTTCGAGGTTGGATATACGAGTGCCTCAGCTGGTCAATAAGGTTAGTTTTGAAGCTCATGTTTCGCTAACTTGGACTCATATTAACAGGGGATCAAACATCAACAAGTCACGCCAAGGAGAAAAACATTGATGTTTGGGAGAACTGACCTTTGGCTAGTTTATATGTTTACTATGTGAGGTCCATAAAATATTATTGGAATTTCTTACGCTCTATGATATAAAATTAATCCACTGCATGAAATTCAAGAAATATAAGAATTTGTTGTAGCTCAAATAAAAAAGATTATAAAAATCAACACTTGATCTCGATATTTCCAAACTTTCTCATTATCATCTAATTCAGTTGTTTACAATTTCTTCCTGTAGCCAGTTTAAAATTAAATTTTCCTTCCTGCTACTGCCTGTTCACATAAAAAAGCGTTAGAACGTGTCAAGCAATATCCTCATCGGTACTCATGTCAAACTTTTATCATAGGGAAAATTTCTCGGTGGCAAGTTCTCCGCTGTCACTTTGAAGGTGCACAATGCGCGCATATGTGCATGGATAATCAAGTTGGCTAAATGGGAAAACGCTCTTTTTTGCGGGTCTCAGCAAGAGACGTGCTGTATAATGTTACAAACGTGTCATTGCGAACGTGCGCGAAGCTCCAAAACGCCAATGTCAAAGGCATTCTGCTCTTAAACGCGTTTCCATAATACGATGACGGAAGGCATTGGTTTTCAATGTTTCATTCCCCGGGGACGCTAAAAAGCCGGCGCTAAAAACGAATCGTCGAACGCGCCCTGGCATCGAATTCAAAGTAAGTGTTTTGTGCAACCAGAGATTTAAGAACTGTTTCTAATTAAACGCTCCGAGTGGGAAATTCCACTGTTTCGTGCGCGGAACTTCGTGATTTCGGGGATAGGTGAACGAGGCACTGAAACTGTAACGAAATTTCTTGTGATTTGGGATGGGCAATAGAATGTTTCAGTATGAATTGTGTGCCTAATTGGAAGCCTATTGAGGTGAATTGATGTTAATAAATTTTCACTCAAGCTCGAAAAAAGTGTCTATTGTACATAAATTATTTGAAAATGTTTAAATAAAAGTTTTGAATTCAATCTATTGGAATGTAGGTATTTTTTTTTTTATTTATTTATATTAAAATTTTTGTTTTTATTAATTCATCGACTCGAAATCGTGTATCGATATTTTGGATATCGTTAGTTTTTGCGTGAAAAAGAGAAGGCAGGCGAAAAGTTTTGATTTGTTTTTATTAACTTAAACATGTAGCATTCAAATTAGTTATTTTTCAATATAATTTTTCTATTTATTTTAAACTTTTTTATTTTAAAAATGCCATAGTAACGTACAGTAAATGAAGAAATGTATATAGTTGTCGGTTTCGAAAATGCAATTACGGGAATATTCATAATTAACATTTTTCTTCTGAAAAATATGTGGGATACCATGAATCTATGGAACAACTGTTTTTTAGACGATCTATAGAAATATGAAAAATCCATAAACTTCTAAAACTACATCATCCAATCCTAGACCTAATGTAAATATTTGTATGAATACTTTAAATAAGTGAATATACCAATCAATATTGCTCGATATCACAAATCAAAATGCATGAGTAGCCTTTCAATGTTAATACATAAATATAGTTTTGTCAGAAATCTCCTGAAATTCTGGTGACTAGTAAAACTATAATTACGAAAAAATTTATTTTGAGATATAAATATAGAAACCTTTAAGCAAACTTGAAATCTGTCATATCATTTAAATCGTTGAAAAATAAGCAAAATACTAAAAGTGCTTTAAATCAATGAAGATGATGGTTTCCATGCAGATTACACAGTTCGACAAAATTTTACTTTCGGAATGGTACCTCGGAAATTTTTGCATAAACTGATATCTAAGGTCATCAATAACCGATCCGCAAAAGGATTTTGGCTGTCGACATCGATTTTTTAATTTATTAAGAATAATAAGAAAAGAAACTAAAATTGCGAGTATATGTCCAATTTGAAAAAAATAAGACTGTTTTCATCGCCTGGACAAGAGGTATTGATTTCGATACTTTTTTTCGGGAAAAAACTATGATTTTTGCATGTTAATTTCGCCATGATAAAATACACATTTTTTTCTGGAAAGGTCGTGTTTACCTTTTCGCCGGGTGTGCAACTTCGAAGCTCGAGAAAATTTTCGATCCCTTATACCTGCCTACCCTCGCTCAGCCTGGAATGTTCCGGTAGATGGATTTTCAATAATAGCGTTCGAATGAATTCAGAACATTAATGAATTTAATGTTTAATTATTAGAATATTTCAAATTTTCTTCAACTTTAAATGACCAAAATTTCATTTTATGAATCCTAAGAGATATGTTATATAACATTTTATAAATACCGAAAAATAATTAAATAAACTAAATGTAAGAAAAATTTGAAATATGTATATCTTATAACGAGAGATCTAATTTCTTGATCTGAAAATTAACTTCTCAAGTGAAATTTCTTAAATACAATTTTTTCTAAACTTTTTTTACTGATTCCTCAATTAAATATTTTCGAAACTTATCTTTTTACTTTCTTTATTTTTTTGGAATTTAAAATTTCTACTCAAGTTCTTTTGAAATAACTCAATTTAATTTTCTTTAACTTTTGAAATTAAATCTGAATTAATTTAGGAAGGATTTCAGGAGAAATCTCGTTTTTTTTTTCAAAAATCCAAGCTTAATTTGATGAACTTAAAAAAAAGTGTTTTTGAATGACATGCATCAAGCCCGACATGCTTTTTTTCATTTTTATTAGTTTTCCTAAAAATTTCTAGATTTATCTATTGAATCTATCCCAAGATATACATCTCGACAATACTGAATTTTTTTTTGTGTATTTTATGATAAAAAAGTTGCTGTGTAATCATTTTAAAAATTCAAATCGAATTAGTTGCAAAATTATAGTAAAATTTTGAAACCAAGTAACTATGAATTCATACATTTTTTCGTGGTCTGTGCTCATAAGAGAAGTTACTCGCATCATTCATTTATTTTTATCGCGATTGGTCTCAAATACACGCATTTGTTTATCGTGCTACATCAGCACTATTTAATTTGAAAAATCAAATGATTTCATTGAGCATCCTTTCAATTATGTCCAATTCATCTCCAATTTTGGAAAAAACTTCCTTTGAATGAATTAAGAAATGTTTTCATTTAAAAATAAACTTCTTGAGCAAAATTTTTAAGTTACATTTTTTTTAAATTTTCTTCTTGAATTTCTTGACTCAATTTTCCATGAATTTTCCTCTTAAATTTTTTCATTTTTTGATGATGTAAAATTTCTCCCGAATTTCTTTAAAATAGCTCAATTTGATTTTTGTAAACTTTTTAAATTATTTCTTAATAAATTTAGGAAGAATTTCAGGAGAAATCCAGATGTTTTTTCGAAAATCCAAGTCTAATTTCATGAGTTTCAAAAAAAAGGTATTTGAATTACATATCATAATCCCGATATGCTTTTTCACCATACTTATTAGTTTTCCTGAATATCTTTAGATTCATTGATTGAATTTATCCCAAAATAAGTATCCCGACAATACGCATCAGGCGTTTGGCGACACATCGCAATTTTCAAAGTTACACCCGCGAGATCAGACGCTAATCCTCGAGGAAAAGAGGTAGGATTAACGCGGTATCTTGGGGAAGGGTAAGCTCAACGCGGAGCGGAAAGTCTCGTTCGGGGATTGAGAATAATCGGGGGTGTCAGCGATTACAAGGAAGTAAAATCAGTGTCCTCACAGACGCAGCAACTCTCATTGTAGCAAACATCCATTGGAACTGTCTCGGTATATTTCGTAGTTTCTTACTAAAAAAAAAAAAATAATCGATTTTGCGAGAAATTTCATTATTAACTAAAACGATTTCAAACATGCTTACTTCAATAAATCAAATAGTTGTCAAAAATTTTTATTTGATTCTCAACTATATAATATAGAGTAATTGCAGTTATCAATAAAAAAAATTAAGTTATCATTCTTTTACATTGAATGCACTAATTTTTTTCCATGTATTGATCTGATTTTTTAAGGGTTCGTTTTACAAATAATTTTAAAAAACTGATTTCCACAAAATACAGTTTTTTATTTTGCGAAGGAATATTCTGTGCAGCATAATAGTAACGATAAAATACGTAGCATTAGAGTTACAAGTGTCAACACGTCTTAGATAAGTGGTGTAAAAACGATAAGACGACGACAGATAAGAACGGATAAACACAGCGCGAAGTCACCCACTATCAAGGTGTTCGTAGTAAATAAGTCCACGCTACCGTTGTCATATTACACGTTCATTCGAGTAGCGCAAAAACATTTGCGATCTTGGCAATTGAACAACTCGTGAGAATTTATCAATGGTGATAAAAATTGTTTTTTTTTTTCTTTTTTGTTATGAAATTTTTCAGTTTTGGAGGTACTATAACAATGTGAGGCATTTTAACAATTTTCTACAGTTTTACGGATCTGAAAAAGTTTATAATTATAAATTTATGATTCGACCAATCCAAAACAGTTTGAAGAGCAGTAGCATATTGAGTACTATAAACGATATTTTTTTATTAATTGTATAACAAAAGAAAACAGCTAGTTCCCAATAAATTAATAATAAAAATATAATGATGTCATAAAGATAATTATTGTAGTAAGCAAATTAAGATATTTTATTTATTATAAGTCATGAACATTTATCGTTTCGTTCCCATTGGAAAATAATAATAATTCCCACTTGGAAAATAAACGTCGAGAAATAATTTCGCTTTTTTTCTCCGCTCTTTATTTATCACCTTTTTTTTCTCCGAGATGCATTAAAATTTTTTCCGTACTCACTCTCCGTTTCTAGTTCATTGTAGTAAATTGCGTTTGCCGAGAAAACGCAACTACTGAATATATTAACTGTTAATGTTTACGATCATCCAAAGAGAAAGAAGTGTTCTTGCGAATAAGCGCTAAATTAATGCAACTAATTGTAATTGCAGCGTTACATTTTTTCTCCGATTGTGAAACATTGTTACAAGTACTGTATTTAAATACAATCATGCCGCAACGCGCGTTACTATATTACTCTACGTGCACGAGGAAAAAATTTTCTTCTCTGCGCCGAGGAATAAAGTCAAGGTCGGGAAAAATGGCCAGGTTAGGTTAAGTTCAGCTTAGCAACACACAGTAGTTACGATTTTTCCAAGTAAAAATGAATAAATAGCAACAAAGAAAATATCGTTAAAATCAGCTTCGTGAATTTTCGTTCGAGTTTATTTTAAAATACTGAAAACAGATTTTTTCTCTTGCAAATCTACGCCTATTTGTACAGCATCGAAAGCTCGTTGGCGAAAAGGGGAAAAAATCACGGTGAGTTTGGTGTGTATGACTAAATTTTTTTTCCTCGTTTCAGGAAAAATCAAAGCGTGATTCAATCCGAGTAGCGAAAAAGCGGAAAATCTCGGCGCGAAATCCACAAAACGAGGAGAATCGCGATTCGATTTGTTCCAGCGTGCGGGGTTTTAAATGAGAACGCATTTCGGGAAAACGCGCGAGAAGAAAAAAAGAGACGTAAAAATGGGAGAACGAGGCGGATATTGGCATTAAATTCGAGGATCGCCGCGTCGTTAATCTCACGATTATGCAAACGAGGAAGAATCCGCGACATATCGCTCGGGTTTCGACCCGGCTCCTCGGAGATAAAATGCGGTTTCCGGCGTTATTGAGGATTGTTTTTCGAAAGTTGAACTGAGTGCACGATCCCGAAAAAATGGGGTCGTGGTTATTCAACCAATTTTTTTAATCTCGTTTTCATTTGTTTGCCAAATTTTAACGGAAAAAAAGTTAAGACACAATTTTTGATACAACATATTGTTTTGCAGAAGTAGCTTGTTTTTTTGTTGCATTAACAAATTTTTTCTGCTACAACAGCAACATAATTATGCAATGGAATTTAATGCATTATAAGTGTGCTACGGCAGAAGAAAAGATTTGTTGCGTGACAAAAAAATGAGCTACTCTGTTGAATAAAATTTTTTAAGTAAGCAAATCCTTTTATTTCGTGTTTTTTAACTAGTTTGCATTATTTAGTCTGATTACTTATACTTGATTTAGGTACTTGTAACTTGTTAGAAAATTTCAAATTTATAACTATAAAGCATATATTCATTTTTATATTTCATAATCCTTCGATTATTTTATAACTTTTTTAGTTTTATTTTGAAGAACTATGGAAATAAACACAATACATAAAACTTTGGGATTTCCCTGAAATCGTTTAACTTTTTAAAATTGAAAAGAATCATTGAGAATCTGTAAAAGTTTCAATATTCTCTGATATTGAAAATAGAAAAAATATCGAAAATACGCAAATAAGAAAAAAAAATTTGTTCTATTAGCAAAAAGATATGCTGTTTTAACAGAACTTGAGAGAATCATTGAAATAGCCAATATCGTCGCGAATATGTAATAATTCTCATGAATTTAGATTTTTTCATCACTGTATAATAATTAAATATGCCATAGCTATTATTTTTCCTTTAGATATAACAAATTCATAAAGGTTGCTAACCAAAGTAACTGAATTTTATTAAAATTCATCATTCGATGATTTATTAGTGGTAATTCTATTCTTATCATTCACAGTTCGAAAAAACCGACACGTAGCTATAGCAGACACTTTTTTGGTAATGCATTCTTACCACGTTTTCAGTCTTGTCTCTATAATTATACACTTGGATTCCAGTTAGCGAAACAGCTCTGTAATTTACATCACGAAAGATTGGAAAGTTCGATAATAAGCATCAAACACGTTTTTTCGAATCAAGTTTGAATAGAATTACGGAACACAGAAGTCGGCAACTTAAATTATAATACTTATGTTTATGACAAAAAAATTAGTATTTTTCCGAAATTTTGATAAGAAAGATGAAAAGAAAAATAATTATAATGGTGAAATTCCACTCGTATAAAGATATATTTTTTCATAATTTTCGTATAGTAAGAAAAATAACTCGCTATTCGTACGATTTTCCTGGAAGGAAAAAAAGTTTCAAAAACTATCAAACTCCAGTGAATCAAATACATTTTTTTCTTAGAATGTTTTCCTTTAAATTGAATAAAGTGGTTTTTCTTCAACATTTCAAATTTTATTGATCTTTAAAGACTCAAAAATGAACAATACAATAAACTGTGTTTCAAACACTCATCAAATATCGGATTATTTTCATATAACTTTATTTACGTGTAAATTAATAAAAAATATTCGATAAAAAATTTATAAAAGTCGCTTGAATCCCAATGCCTGTGATACAGTGAGCTAAAAGTACTGAACAACTTTTCATCCATAAATACAAGTCCGTAATGTTCTACAAATTATCCATTGTTTTTTTTCTAATTCACCTTTATCACGTTTATCTTCGAACGTGTAATAAATCGCGCTCGTGCATCGCTCTTCTTCACATGACGACCCTGCACGTTGGCCGAGTTCCCAGCGGAGCGTCCTCGCCTTGGCTTTGATGCAAGCACCAAAGAGCGTGACGCTCTTTCTTCACTCCCTCACTCGACTTTTCAGGGGCACCATGAATTTTCCTCTTTTCTCAAGAGCGTTTCCCCAACATTATTTCATGTTTCAGGCGCTAAAATCACGATTTTGCAGCCTTAAACATGAAAAATTATGTTCCCACTTGTGAGCAATCGTCAAATTGGACTCACAATCATATGATTTTACGGCTCGGTTTCGCCTCGCCCTAGAAATCTCGTTCCTCACAGGCACGAAAAAAGCTATTGTAAAAGGACCATTTTTTTCCTATGATTTCCTATGATTTTTTTATATATTATAAATATTTATATTATAATAAGTATATTCAGGTAAGTAACCTATACAGTTCTTAACTTTTTCGATTCTGTTATTGTGAAAATTTTTTGAACATTTCTGAACAAGTTCTCTATTTGATTATAATTATGATCATACATGTATAATCATGTCTTTTGCAAAGAGCTAGAAAAGAATTACTACAATCAGGAAACAAAGATTCCAAAGATTGTTTTAAATCCATTCTTAAAAAGTTTTTTCTATCTTACAGATTGTAAAATTTTTCAATACTTTCAAAAACACAGAAAATTACTTCATTACTTATTTATGACGTATTTTTTTATAATTATTTATTACCTGAAGAGTTTTCATATAATTGTTACGAAAATAACAGAATATTGTCAAAAATACAGTATATGTTTGTAATTTCAATAAATCAAAATAACACTACAATATACTAAGAAGTACACAAAAAAAGCAAAGAAAACTTCACGCATTGAAATTAAAAAAAAACTACAGTATAGTTTTTTTAAACCCTAGATATGTAACAATTGCAAAATGTTAGTGCAAAAAGTTCAATAGTAGTATGGTATATAACGCAAAACATCCTGAAATTTTTAAAATAACAAAATATTCAAATTTGTGCAATGCAGTATAATAAAAATGCTATAAATATCTTGTAAAAGGTATAATTTTCCATAGTGATTCCTCAAGACAAGATTAAATTGTAATAATAACAATATTTCTATGTAACAAATATTTCGTTAAAAACCTGCACAAATCATTACCTCATAAATATATATAGAACAACTTTTTTTTTTAAATTACTGAAATTACATTTGTTATTTTTGACTGCTCATTTGGACTTGTGATATCGTGATTTTTTTGGTTGCGCTACTGTTACGTATCAAATTTGACAGTACGAAAAACAAATATTTTGGTTTTCGCGGTCAAAAAGCCTTGTCCAAGCTAGAAAGCCGTGCAGAAACGATTATTATCTTATTTGTTCCGTGGGACAAGGTAAAATTGCGGCTGTTTGTTTTTTCCTTGTTTCGTGATTCGATGAAGCTTTGATCGAAAACGCGATCTTTGGGGTGAATTATCGCGCGGTTTCTATGAGTCAGCGGCGATCGTATAGAAAAGTAGATCGAGTGCGTACATAGGATATTGAGCGAAAATGTTATGTAACAGAATTACCTTTAAAAATTTTTTCACGAGAAAAGAAAGAAGTGTGAAATTCATGGTGCTGATAAGATGGTGCTCATTAAATGAAACATAAATGTAAGGTCTTCGAATTTTGGAGAACATTTTTCGAAGTCATTCAGATTTTTTGCACAACGTCAAGCTGTTCCTGTATGTATTTTTTTAATTTTTTTTAATTTTTAAATAACACAAAAGAAAAAAAAAGTCGCATCATTTAATTGAATGATTCACTAGGGTTTTAGAAAATGACACAAAATGACCGTTTAGAAAGTCACGTGAATAATAAATTATAGTTAACAACAAAACAGATGATATTTATAATAATATACTAGGTATAATATCCTCTGTTTGATTTCCTTCGAAAAAAATGATGGAAAGGAAATTTCATGCACAAATTAGAGAATTTCGTATTTTTTCAAAGCTTACATTAAACATAATGGTATGATTTATCATACGCATCTTCATAACACTCAGCGTGGACCTGAAAGTGCATATCTCTCGCTGACATGAATGTGTTTTCGCTGAACCATAATACTTCGATGATAAAACCTTAAAACTTGACCTTTTTTTGTCACCACTGTGTTATTAAGCCGCAGCGAGTGTCGCACAGAGAGTGCCGCACTCAAGATAATTCCAGTTATTATTCAATCGCCGCGATAATAAACATCAAGTACTCGTGATAGAGACAAATCGCGCGCACTAGACAATTTTTCAATAAGAAATCGTAATTGCGCGCGAAGAGCGCGGCGAGAAAGTTTGTCCTCGCGCGATATCAATATGTAATTCGCGATTTCTCGCCGGTGGCGATTTTTTTCCGCTTCAAATCGTTCATATCACGATTTTATCAATTTCTAGTAATTGTATACTAAATCGCAAAAAAAAAACAATAAAAAATACAGCAATTTATTTGTATGAAATTTGTTCTGGAGAATTGTGCAAAAGAATCGTGAGTAATAATTACAAAAATCAGGATCATACGTTCAATTGTTTTTGAAGTTGTTTAGGAAATTTTGAAATCGCTTGTTAGAATCGAAATAAAATTCAGAGTATATCTTCAGACCTACATATCTAATCTCCTATTAAAAGTCTTGTAAACGCAGACGTGAGAAGTTGAAAAACCCACTTCTTAAACAATGTTTGAAATATGTAAACCCTTTTATTATTACTTTCCTTCTATGATCAAATAACATATCTTTTGCTGAAAACATTCGATGAAGCAAAAATCGCTAACGAGTTATTTTTAGGGTCTTTTGTACTGGTTTCACGGAGCTGAAACGAACCTCTTAAAAACCTGTCCCATTTTTTGTACCGTTCTATTGGTTAGTTCGCCGGGTCTAGGATGAGTCACGCACAAAAGAGACTTCGAATCTAGTTTTTACAGGCGTGTAAACATACCCGCTATTTTTAGGAAATCGGGACCGAGCGCGAGATGAACAGATTTTGCCTATATTTTTGTTGAACAAGACACGACGAAAAGTGTCTAGTCATCATTTCCATCATTTTGTCACTTGCTGGGATAGGTAGCAGAGAAAAAAAATTTTCGAAGAATCATGAGAAAATAACAAACTTAGATATAAATCTGGAACTAGTTACGTAACGTACATGAGTATTTGAATTTTTAATTTCAGTTGTATATGCTCATTGTTGTAAATACTTATTTCAGGAGATAGAATGTTAATTACCTTAAACATTGTAAAAAAAGTAACATGAAAATTCCTATTGACTTTTACCTCACTTATACGATATCTCCAAGTATTTGAGGTAATATTTGTTTATCTGAAGGCTATGGAAAATAGCCACAGAATGAAAAAAAAAAAACTCTCTAATACGTAGTATACTGACACCACGGTAAGTTTTTTTAACGGTACCATGATTTGAGATCTTGAATTTGAAGTGGTGCTCAAGGCGCCATAACTCATGATAAAAAAATTTTTTTTCAAAGTAAACAGAAGTTTGACGCGTTTAAGAAATAATCAGTGTTTGTTGTACAATCACTATTAGTGTAGTTATTTTTTATAAAGTGACATTTGCTCGTTCGGTTCGAAAAAGTATATAAATGATATCGCATTCATAACGGTACATGATAATTTTTCAATTTCGAAGACTGGAAAATTTTGTGAAATTTGTATGTTCCAAGAACATATTTGCCTTATCTTTACATAATGTTTCAATTTATGGTACTTTCGTATTTGTCAAAATTTTTTTGCATTAGGATGTGATACATTGAAATTATAGACGGGGAATTTATCATTATAAAATTAAATTTAACTAACAACAATGTGAGCCAGAATCCTCTTAACTTATCTACTTATGTTGCTATGTTTGCATTGGATCTAAAATTAAAAGTTGAGGATGGAAAACCAAAATCTTATCATATATTTTTCATTTTCCTAAAATAAATATAAGCATGTGAATAAAAAAAATTATGTTGATGTTTCTTCAAGTATGAAAAAATATTAGGAACAATTGAAATCACTATGACAATTTTTTTTCTCGAACGATAATCAAAAACGGGATGCATAATCACTCCGAAAGAGTTTCTTGAACGCCTGTCATTACGCAGAACCCTTGGTATCTTTTTTGTAAACAGCTCAAGACGAAACACGTTTGTAGCTTCTTATCGCCAACCCATCCACGGTCCGTACTTTTTATGCCTTTTCTCCAAACGTACACATCATGTTTCAATAAATAGAAGAGAAATATAATCTGGAGTTTACACTACGATTTTAGAATACGTCAATTCTACATACTTCGCAAAATCATCGTAGACAATGAAAGAAGTCATTTTATTGTACGTAAAGGTCAAATTAAGAAATTATGATTAAGGTGAATTTTTTTTAAAACTGCTTCTAATAGAAACAATATAAAAATTTTTTCAAGAAAACTTGTAGTCAATTAAAAAAAATTCATCAAATCACATTATTTATTTCTTTAATTTTCGAATTTTTTAAATTTTGGTAACATTTTTGGCATTTTCTTTAATCTTGCAGTTTTCGATACGTTTGTGTTTTTATTTTGTAATTTTTTTTTTTTTTTTTGAACATTTTCATAATGTTTACATGTTTATAATTTAACGCGTACTCTTGAATCGTTGATGAAAAAGAAATTTATATCTAGCGATAATCTTTTGCAGCGGGAATGAGAAAAAAATATCGTGATTCATCTCGCACCTGACTAACCAACCTTAAATCACGAGACGTGGCATTTTACTTCGATGACTCAAACACTGAAAAGTCTTACACAACTGAAATAAAAAGCTATAGTTGTAGAGTCCCTTTCGCTTCAATTTTAATTGAAGGATGCTTCTGTATGAATTTAATTTGCACTGTACCTTTGGAATCTTTGAAAAATTACTTTGATTCTGAGTCAGTTTTAGTTAATGTTGAAGTAGTTAAGTAGTATAAACATAAAAAAAAACGATAAAAACTGAACGAACTAGTAAATATTGCTGAATTTCAGAGAGAAGACCAGAAATTGAATTAAAATGAAATTTTGTCAGAAAATCGTCATTACTTGATCATCTATTTTTTAAAGTTTGTCACGTAATACATTAATTTTGAAAAAACTTTCATAAAACGTTTATTCATCCATTTCCAAATTTCATAAGATTGCAGAAGTAAAACAAAGTATAAAATATACCATCTAAATTTTAAAATCGCTCTAAAAATGTATCTTAGCTACATAAAAAATACGTACTCCAACTTCCAGCCAGTAAATTTAGCTGTTTCGGATTTTATAGAGTTGACGCGTGAATATTTCACGAGATTCGACGTCCGAGCTTTCAGACCGCTACGTGACTCATCGTTACAGTTCACGAAGGTGAAGAGCAATTATTGTGTCTATTACAGAGACAGAAAGAATTATTGTATTTCACGATTACCAAGTCGCATTTTTTTTCTGAGAAACATTACAAATTAACGTTAGTGACAATGACTTTCAACTTTTTTACATCGTAAAAGAAGTTATAAAATACTCAGCAATGCTTTCTTACTTTTCCGAAAATTTCAATAATGTTTATATCTTCATAAATGTCTTTTATCGTTGTAAATATTGAACTTTTTTTTGGTTTAAACCGGTTCAAAAATAAAATATTGCATTGATATAAACACTACCATTTTCCGATTTTTGAGGAAACTGTGAAACAATATTACTTTGATTACAAAAATTTCATTAATCTTCATACGTGCTCCGCTAATTTTGCCTCAAACACAGAGCCATAATCCGTGGTCAAAGGACACGAAGTACGTTCTCACTGAAAACTCCGCTCGAGCCGAAAATCCGGGGGCTGAAAAATGTACTCAGCATTAATATCCTTGTTTTAAACTCGGTTTTTCCGAGCACTTCATGCGTGTCAAACGACTAATCCCCCGATTTTTCAGCGTATTTTCCTGGCTTGATTCCCGGCTCTTTCGCCGACACATAAAACGGGAATTTCGATATTTACGGTCGCGCACATATTCCGACGTCGAAACGCACATTTTTTTGTTCAATCAATTTGTCTCAATGCGAGCCCTTCTTATCATTGCATTAAAACGCATTAGCCGTAATGCAACTTCGGTGCCATATTAAAAAAGCAGCGATGATTCCCCGAAAATTTTTGTATAGTCTCTTTTTTGGAGTCGATTTTTCTAAAGTTTTTGTTACAAATTTTGAATATATCAACCATCTCTGTACGGTAAAACTTTTTTTTATTTCAGAAAATACTACCCAAAAATTACACAGCTTCTTCGTATTCAATAGATTTTTGAAAAATCTGCAATGTATAAGAAAGTGATGAAATTTTTCTGAATTTATAAAATTTTTGCATATTCCTTAACTTGACAATATTCCAGTTTTAAATGTTTTTTTGATTTTTCAGAATAAAAAAAAATTGAACATAAAGGAAACTACTCAATGCTTTCTGAATTTCATCGAATTTCCTTAGATTCTTATGAAGAACGAAAAAAATTTTACATTCAAAATTATAATAATATTATATATTCTACAAATTTTTTGTATTTGTTATTAATTAGTTGTTATATTTTAGATATAATCTCGCGTTTAGCGAAATATTCTCATACATATTTTTATTTCTTGAGCAGGGAATTCCATCGATTTGTGAAACAATAATTTGACTTCTTATCATTTGTTATTTCTATTCTAGATACTTCGACTCGTTATCACTTGTTATTCCTATTCCATCATTTTCACGCGTATCAAATAATCAATAATAGCGAACTTCTGGAAGTGCCAGCCGAATTCGCGTACGTAATAAGAAAATTTATAAACCCGTTGTTCCGGGCTGCGAGAGGACAGATTAAGAAAAGAACAAGCATAGAGCAGATTGTGTTCTCTTGACACACGATTCAAATCAATTTCTTTGGTCTAATCAATCAATATAAAATACCAACTCTGTTCAAAAGAATATATTACTATAATAACCGAATCGATTATTTTAATAACATCCATGAGTTAACCAGTCTCAACATAGTCATGATTGCTGTATAATTATCAATGTTTTGAATAATTTTTATTTTAATTGATAATTAATGTCTATTCACAACTTTTACAAATTTCTTGCGGTTAGACTAACCGATAACTCTAGACTTTGAGTATTTTTCTAACGCTTCAAATTAATTCAATTTTCTCAGTTATTGACAATGTTCCAGACTTTAACATTTACAACTTTTTGATATATTTTACATTCTCAACGTCATACAACATATTTGAAAATTCCGAAACTCTACGACAAATTATTCTTCAAAAATAAATATTGCATATTAATGTCAGTTTCATGATTTATTTTCAAAACTTTTATATTGTATTTTGTGAAAATACTTGGAAAATGTATTGAAAAAAAGCACTATTTAATGAATACAAAATTGATGGAGTAATTAATTAATGTTTTGAAAACGAAATTGAAAAGTGATTTTCAAAATTAGATAGTTTCTATTTATGAATGCAAGTTTGGTGACATACAAATTTTGTCTTTTGAATTTAAGATTTGTTGTCTGATCCACTAAAATTTAATTCAATAAGTCAAAATTCACTGCATTCAATACTTCGATACTGAACTTATTGTAAAATGAACTTGATGCCTAAGATGAAATATACAGGGTGTGTCACAGTGTGCCGAAATCCTTGGAACCATGGATTCCTTCTGAAATTCTAAGACGTTTTTTCCTTTGCCATTTTTTACACAACTCAAAATTAACAAAGTTATTCAAGTTTCAAATTTTAACAATAAATGCGCTTTTTCAACAGGTGGAGATAAAAACCACGGATAAAACTTCACCTAAATTTTCTTAATATTTTTCTGAGTCAAAAAGTCCTTTACCACTTTTCAAAAAAACCGAAACAAAAAAAGATATTCGAATTTGAAATCTAAGAAACCTGATTGGTTGAAACTTCTAACTCAAATATATTTTTTTGTTTTGGTTTTTTTAAAAAGTGGCAAAGGACTTTTTGACTTAGAAAAATATGAAAAAAATTTGGTTAAAGTTTGGTCCGTGGTTTTTAACCCTACTTGTCGAAAAAACGCATT